>CAUOFW020000970.1:330342-367801 GCA_963454935.2 Ilex paraguariensis | reverse complement strand
GGGGGGGGGGAGGAAGGGGTGTCTAGGCAGGCTCCTTAATGGCTTAGCCCAAGGTCCAGCTCTGCTCGACATGTCGTACTTGTCCTATTTCTCTCTGGTATGATTAACGCTGTCAAAATTCGACACGACACGATTAACTGAAATGAATTAAACGGGGTTTGAGTGATAAACGAGTTGACACCCCAAACACGTTTAATAAACGGGTTGTGTTTGGGTGAGACATGTCAAACTGTTTATCACACGTTTACCCGTTTAAATATTATTAATATAATAATAAATTAATAATTTAAAAAAATTAGCAAGAAAAAAAGAAGTAAAGAAATCAATAAGAAAAAATAATAAAATAGTAGTTCAAAGACAAAAAAGAGGAGATGTGGAGCACTTCAAAGACAAAGACAAACCAATGTCTTTTGTTTTTGTCCCATATTGAAAAATGAGAGGAGATGGGGAGGGTTGAGTTGCCTATAAAAACAATGACCTCTTTCTTTTCTTTTTAAGCCTTCAAGTCTTATTTTTGTGAGATATGAGATTTGGTTAAAAATTTCTCTTTTTTGAGGTAAGTGCAATTGACAATAAAAAAAAGTGGAGTATTAAAATTTTTTAAAATTAAATGGGTTAAACGAGTTGTGTCGTGTTACCCGTCTATTAAACGAGTCGTGTTCGTGTTGAGATTTTTCACCCGTTTACTAAATATCTTGTGTACGAATTTATACATTTTTCACCTGTCACCTGTTTAACCCGACACGTTTGACACCTTAGGTATTACCTAGTTTCTTTTTTTTTTCTTCCCTACAACTTCATAGCCATGGTGATTAAAAGAATTAGATATACCAGATCACGTTATTGAAGTCAGATTCGTGATTGAAGGACTCAAAAAATAGAAGTTATGGGTGTAAAAAATATTCTAGGAAATGACTTGTAAAATTCGAACAAATTTATAAATTAGAAATTCAAAAATTCTTATACTTGAATATATAGATAGGCTAAAAAATTTCCAAATATCCATAAAATTTTGAGCATAATCTCATTTATAATAAGGTTAATTATAAGTTGTACCCCGAAAGATAGTTCGAATATCAATTTATACCCTTAAAGATCAAAAATCTCAATTTACACCCTCAAAAAAAAAAATTTATATCAATGCGCACTCCAAAAGATAAAAAATCTCAATTTGTACCTTCAAAGATAGAAATTTGTATCAATGTGCACCTAAAACTAAATTGATAAAATTATACTTAGATCCCCTCATGTATGTCACTTAATCATTTGAACCTCTTCACATTTAGAATATTACTTATACATCTCATGACGTTTGTGCATGTGTAACACGTAATCCCTTTTCGTTGATATATGTTAATATAACCGTTAAAAAATATGATTTTATCTTATTTGAATGTCTAATAGATTCGATATATTTTAAAGTTCAAAATCAAGCTTACCATTTGAATGTCTAATAGAATGTAGATATTTATATAAAGGGTAATATGAAAAGTATTATATAAATATCTACATTCTATTAGACATTCAAATGTTAAGATTGATTTTGAACTTTAGAGTATATTGGACCCATAAAATAAAGGGTAATATGAAATTATAATTTTTTATTAAGACACAATCATATTTTTTAACGGTTATATTAATAAATATAAATGAAAATGGGTTACGTGTTACACGTGCACAAATATTATGAAATGTACAAATAATATTCTAAATATGAAGAGATCCAAATGATTAAATGACAAACATGAGGGAATCTAAGTATAATTTATCAATTTAGCTTTAGGTGCACATTGATATAAATTTTTATTTTTGAGGATGTAAATTGAGATTTTTTATCTTTAAAGGTACACATTGATATAAATTTTATATTTGAGGGTGTAAATTGAGATTTTTTATCTTTGAGAATACATATTGATACAAAATTTTATTTTTGAGGGTATAAATTAAAATTTTTAATTTTTAAAGATATAAATTACGATTCAAATGATCTTTCGTGATGCAAAATGAGGTTAATCCTTTATAATAAGTAAGTGTCAATGACTTAAAATTATAAATCAATTTTAAATGCTCAATTGAGTTGTGACGGGATTTAATCCTCTCTTTCAGCACTTGTTCTGTTTTTGCCTCTCCCCTTCTCATCCCAGCGAAAAACCACCGCCAAAGACCTCAGTCCAGCAATTGCCATTGCCATTGCCTCCTCCGTCTCGCTCTAACTGTGCTTCTCTCATTCCTATCCTCTTTTCTACCTTTTCTCCAGCCACCCACCGCCAATAGTCGCCACCACAGATCCAGTGAGCAGCGACGACAGTCAGGTCTCTCACTCCCCCTCTCTTTGCTCCTTTCCTCTTCTCTCTCTCTATCCACTGCCGCTTCTGCTCACTGCCTTTGCCCAGCGAAACACCACCGGCAGCGCTCCTCCTCACCAGCGACCACCAGTTGCCAGCGACCCTGAGGTATTTCTCTTTCTTCCTGTTGTACGCTCCCTCCCCCTTTCTCTCTCGCACTAGCCTCCACCCTAGCCACCATCCAGTGCCCCACACCCACCTCGACCACCACGTGCTCGACGAAATTTCTCAAAGAGTTTTGCACTCCCACTCCTCTCTCTGTACACGCATACAGACCCCACTTCTGAGGACCACCGTGCCACCACCACTTGGGTGTGAGAGAGTTTGGCTGTGGTTACCGCCAAATTGCATTATCCATAATCTGAACCCCAAATTTTGAATGCTCTATAGTTTAATTTGACGTGGTTTTAGTTTTCTCTTCAGGTTGAGTTAGTATAAATTTTGTTGGGAATGGAAAGATTATGTCAAAAAGTGAAAAGGATTTGAATTTTGTTTCATTTTTTTAATTTTTTTAATTGTTTTGTGCTGGGTTGGGGTTGGGGAAAATGCACTACTTCTATTGATTGTGTCAGATTCAATAGTAGAAAGTAAATATTGAAGTGCAATTGCTAAAGATTGTTTAAGGGGTTCGTGATAAAAGGGCAGTGGAGGCATGCATTAGCGTTTTGGAGTGTGTGTACAGATCTAAGGAAGATAGATATTATAAGAGCGGGCAAACTTGTTGTCTTGACTTTTGAGTGGTGCTAATTTTTGAGTGAAGAATTGGAATTTGAGAGAACTGATACTTGTCTTCGTTTATCTAAATACTAATGATATCTACCGTCAAATTCTGAAGAGAATCATATAGGAGGCATTATTTCTGCCAGTCAAAATGGTTTTCATGCAGGCCCTTCACTAAGTTGCTCAAAAGGTGTTGTGGAGGAACTAGGATTTCATGGTTCTGCCATTGAAAATAATTTTCATGCAAGCCCTTCACTAAGTTGCTCAAAACTTTCTTGTAGTATTGGATATGCGATCAACATACTATTTTTCTTTGTTAAGCGACACTTTCATCGGTTTTATATGATTACGTGATACATTATGTCAATCTTGTAGCCCAGTGCATTCTATTTATCTCTCAAAAAATGGACTCTAATTAGTGGTGTGAAAATAACTATTTCTGTACCAACGTCTAATTTCGAGAGAAAGGGCTTTCCTCTCTTCTTTTTTTTTCTTTTCTTTTTTTAAACAGGTCTTTTGTTGTCAATGAAACATGGCACTAGCGGCATTGAGAAGTCGAGGTAGGGTTTCTAAGCTTATTTGTTCGAATATTTTGAATTCTGTCCCTTATTTATATCAATTGGTCTTGAGAAGTCGTCTGGCAATGCCTCTTTCGATGAGAGTACACTCATTTAGCTCCATGGATGGTGGTCCTATTCCATTACCATCAGAGCGAAGAACTACCGAGCACACGATGAAAGAAGGTGATGGACGATTATATGACATTGGCCCCACCCAGGTTCCTCCAGAGCCCATACCTAATTGGCCCTTGAGGGGCGAACGTCTTTCGCCTAGAAAGTTCCAACTTAGCGATCACAATGAGCATGGCGGGGTATACAAATACGGATGCGAGAAGTCTTTAACTGCCGCCAATACCCCCCACCTGAAGAATTTGAAGAACTATAACAATAGACCTTCTAGGATAGTAGGAACNCAATGAGCATGGCGGGGGATACAAATACGGATGCGAGAAGTCTTTAACTGCCGCCAATACCCCCCACCTGAAGAATTCAAAGAACTATAACAATAGACCTTCTAGGATAGTAGGAACTGGGCACAAAGCTGGTCGGCCTTCCAGTAGTAACCTTTTCCCATTGGACAAATTTAGTGAGGAAAAAACGAATGGTAATAAATCTTCTTTAGCTAAATCCTTTTTTGGAGAGAAGCACAGGGCGATGATGATTTTCTTGAAAAATTCAAGCTTAGATTTGATAAAGGGGAAAATTTCCTTCCAAATTCAACAACCCCTCAACTCTGCCGAGAAGCAGAGGAGGCAAAGTGGGACCACCAAGCAACACCTGAGCCACCTTTACCACCACCACCACTACAGGATGCAGATGAGATCTTTAAGAAGATGAAAGAAACTGGTCTCATTCCCAATGCCGTGGCAATGCTTGATGGCCTCTGCAAGGATGGGCTGGTCCAAGAAGCCATGAAACTTTTTGGTTTGATGCGTGAGAAGCGTACTATCCCCGAAGTTGTGATATACATGGCTGCGGTGGAAGGCTTTTGCAAGGCCCAGAAACTTGACGATGCCAAGAGCATTTTCAAGAAAATGCAAAACAATGGAATCAATCCTAATGCATTCAGTTACACAGTCTTGATCCAGGGGCTCTATAAAGGCAATCGGTTGCAGGAGGCCCTTGACTTTTGTGTGGAGATGCTGGAGGCCGATCACTCTCCGAACTTGGCTACTTTCACGGGTTTGGTTGATGGTTTTTGTAGGGAGAAAGGTGTTGAAGAAGCCCAAAGCACAATCACAGCATTGAGGCAGAAAGGTATTTTTTTTGACCAGAAAAATGTTACAGAGTTTTTGGACAAGAAAGGACCGTTCTTGCCATTGGTTTGGGAGGCAATCTTGGGAAAGAAAAGCTCACAGAGAACTTTGTGAATGAGTCTTAGTTTTGTAAGGTCTTATCCCTATCTCTAATTTGTTTTCTTGGCCTTCTTTACAACATTCCTGTTTTGTAAAATTTGGAAGAGACAAATGAACATTTAGCTTTGTTTCTCTATTTTTTTTTTTTGGAATGCAACTTTGTTTCTCTATTGAGTATAATTATTTTTGTTGCAAGAGTGATACAGATGTTTCAATGGGCATTGACTTATATGTCCTGATGTTGTTTTGTTTATGACCAACCTTGTTGCAACATTTGTTTGAATGATATTTTTGAAGACATACAATTTCATGATTTTTCATTGCATTGTTCCTGAAAATAAACTCGAATGACATTGTTTGAGGTTAAGTCGCCTCTACAACGAGGCTGAATAAAAGAGTAATAGAGCTCCAGTACAAAGGAGATTTTGCCCAAATCTTTTTTTGTTATGGGTAAACATAGTTTAGGGTTTAGAGTTTTACATCAGCTGGACTCATTATAATTTTAAAGACAGCATGCTTAGGTTATTTTTTCTTTTTTATTATTCATTTATTGCACTAAGCATGCATTTTGCTTTCTTTTATTTCTTTAATTTATTTAATGTAAATAAATAAAATTCTAGGTGTAATAAAATTCTCTCGTACCGTCGAGGTTTGCAAAAAAAAAAATAATAATAATTTAGGGTTAGGGGTTCAAGGTTTCCAACTATCGAAGTGTTAAAAAAAAAACTTGGTGTGTTTGATTAGTTGGGGTAAACTTGTTTTTATCTCCTTTTTTTTTCTGGATATTTACTTGGTAGATGTGTTACACTTTAAAAAAAAAAATTTAGGATTTGGGGTTTAGGGTTTGGTGTAATAACTGTGATGGGAATGTTAGAATTTGGCAGTGGATTGATAGGGCCCTTCTGAATGCCGTCTGGGATGAGAGTTTGGGTAAAACAGAAGTCCTGCATCTGGCTAGGGGGAGATCTGATCATTCTCCTTTATTAGTCAGAGTGTTTAATGATCAACAACATCGAATTTCCTACTTCAAGTTTCAAAATATGTGGCTAGAGCATGAGGGTTTTCTATCCTTGGTGGCTTCAAAGTGGAGGGGTTCTTTTCTGAGAATCCTATCCAGAATTTATTTATAAGATTGAAAAATGTCAAGTATCATCTGAATTCTTGGAATACTGAGGTGTTTGGGAATATCTTTGAGAGGATTAAATCAAAGGAGGTGGAGTTGTCTACTGCTGAGATGGATGTGGAACAAAATGCTTCATTTGGGAATCTTAAGAAAGTTGAAAAAATCCAGGGGGAGTTGGATTTAATTTTGAGATTAGAAGAGATTTACTGGAGGCAGAAAGCTAATTTGAAATGGGCTATGGAATGGCAGAGGAACGCACGTTTTTATCATGCCTTAGCTAAAAGCAAATTTTTGAGAAATAGGGTTTGTAGAATTCAAAATACAGCTGGGGTGTGGGTGAAGTCTGAAGAGGATATTGGTTGGTTGGCGGAGGAGTTTTACTCTTCTCTTTATAAATCTGAATCTTGTCAAATTGAAGAGGATCTACTCTCTGTTATTCCTAAACGGTTATTGATATCCAGAATGCTGACCTTGTTAGGTTGGCTTCTTTGGAGGAAGTGAGACGTGGTATTTTGTATGTCTTAGTGTAGTGCCCCTGGAGTAGATGGTATGTCTGGTGGTTTTTTTCAAGGGGCCTGGGATATTGTGGGTAATGATTTGCTGGAAGTAGTTAATTTTTTCTTGAGAGGAGGTTATGTTCCCAGGTCGGTAAATGTTACTTTACTTATCTTAATTCCTAAGAAGACAAATCCTACTTCTTTCTTAGATTTTCGACCCATAAGTCTGTGTAACTTTTTATACAAGATCTTTACTAAATTGTTGACCACTGGACTCTCTGTCCTACTCCCTGGATTGATTTCTTGTGAACATGGTTTTGTTAAGGGGAGAAATGGAGGGGATTGTGTGTCTCTTGCTCAATTGATGGTGGGAGAGCTTAATAGGAGAGTTGAGGCTGGAAATTTGATATTGAAATTAGACATGATGAAGGCCTATGATAGGCTTGAGTGGGATTTTTTATTAAAGGTATTGGACTGTTTTGGATTCTCCCCCTTATTTGTTCAACCGGGGAAAAAAAAAATTTGTTCAACTGGTGGCTAATGTTTGGAGAGGAATTCTTTTCTGTGAATGTGAAAGGAGTGAGAAGGGGTTTTTTTCCTTCCTTCTTCTAGGGGATTAAGGCAAGGGGATCTTTTATCTCCTTGTCTTTTTATCCTAGTTGAGGAGGTGCTAAGTAAGGGACTGAGAAGAATATTTGAGCAGGGTCTGGTCAAGCACTTTCACATTGGAAGAGGTGCTTCTATGTTGAGTCATTTGCTTTTTGCGGATGATACTTTGATCTTTTTTAGGGGGAATAAAAGACCATTGAAGAATTTGATGGAGTTTTTGAAGAGATATGAAATGCGTTCTGGGCAGAGGATCAGTTTGCTGAAGAGCTCTATGATTTGTTCCAAGTTTATTTCATCTGAAAGAAAACATGTTCTTTCTAGTTTAGCTGGTATCCCTATTAAGTCTTGTCCCTTTACTTATCTGGGATGTCCAGTAACTCAAGGGAGGGTTAGACTGCATTATTTTCAAGGGCTTCTTATTCAATTTAGGCAGAGATTAGAAGGGTGGTACACTAGACTCTTGTCTAGCATGGGAAGAGTTTTGATGGTGAGATATATTTTGTGTGCTGTCTATATGCACTTATTGGCTTGTATGAATTTGCCTAAGACTATTATTGCTAAACAGAACTCCCTATTGTTATAAGGGACTTTGCTGTGTTCGTCAAACCTTTTGGCTTTTCTTTATGTTGAGGTTTTTGTTTTGTTAAAGCAGGGCTTGTCTGCTTTTCTCTCATTGTAAAGCTTGGTCTGTGTGGCTGTTTTGATTAGGCAGGGTCTGTCTGCCTTTTCCCTCATTGTAAATACTTTTTGAGAAATGGAATAAAATGTTGGTTTTAAAAAAAAAAAAAAAAACTGAACTCCCTAATGGCCAGTTTTGTGTGGTCATGTAAGCTTAATGTGCGAAGAAGACAATGGGTAGCCTGGGGGAAGATAACTATGCCTAAGAAGGGGGTTTAGGCTTGAGGAAATTTGAAGAGATCCAGTCTGCCTTTCGGATGAAGCAAGTGTGGAGTTTACTTGGAGGATCTTCATTGTGGGTTGAAGTGTTTAAGTCAAAGTTTTGAAAGGGGAAGAGCATATTACGTTGTCTGGGAAAATCTAATTCTCCCAGTTTTGAGTTACTTAGGCCTTACTTTGAGAAGGTCGTAAATTTTTCAAAAATGCTGATTGGAAATGGGCAAGAGACTGATTTCTTTTGTGACAACTGGACAGGTAAAGGGGCTCTTCTTAGTAGACTGGAATGTGTCCCTTTAGTGTTTCCGAAGGTTGCTGATTTTCTGTCTCATGATACTTGGCATTTGTTTGGGGTTGAGGACTGATTGACCGTGCAGTTGACGGATGAGGTTTCTGTCTTCGAGGCGTTGTATGAATTCAAGTTTAGATAAAGTCATTTGGCAACATAATAATTCTGGAGAATTTTCGGTGAAATCTGCCTGGGGCTTGGCTAGGAGTCAGGGATGTGTTAATGATCTTCTGTCATTGATTTGGAAGATTGAAACTGCTCCAAGTGCTCAGATGATTGGGTGGAAATTTTTTTTGAATGATTTATCAATGGATTCTAATATCAAGCGAAATTGTGTCTCAGTTGTGAGTAGGTGTTCCTTGTGTTCNAATGCTCAGATGATTGGATGGAAATTTTTTTTGAATGATTTATCAATGGATTCTAATATCAAGCGAAATTGTGTCTCAGTTGTGAGTAGGTGTTCCTTGTGTTCTCAAGATGGGAATGTGAATCTCATCTTTTTGTGAACTGTCCTTTTGCTGAAGTGGTTTGGTCGAAGTTGGCTGCCATTGGGGGTTTTCAGATTATTCAGGGTGAGACTCCTTTGGGAAGATTTCAAAGACTTTGTAGGATCTTTAAAAACAAATTCTTGAGTCATGGTTGGATTAGGAGTTTTGCTTTGATTACCTATTGGCAGTTGTGGAAAGAGAGGTGCATGCGAGTTGTTGGGGATGGAAAGCTGATCTATTATTCTATTTTCATGATGATCTTTAATTTCGTATTTGTTGTTCGTCACTCCTTGGAGCAGGACAAGCCATCGTACTCGGGGCCGACCCCCCTCTCCTAGGCGCCGCTAAAGATCAACAAGTCATCCTTGTACCCCTTATCCGTGTCGGGAAGGTGGGTAACAAGGTACAAGGACGTGTTCCGAGCTTTGGGATAGAAGTTTTACTAGGGCATCACCCTTAGCAAAGAGTAACAAAAGAGAATATTCTCGAGGCCAAGGTTCACCCCGAGACATCTGTTGAGCTCGGCTACTCCCATGATTATTCTAAAGACATTGAGGCAGCACTGACTGGGGAAAAGGCGAAATCGAGACAAGAATTGGAGAAACAGTGGATGGAGGGGGAATCTAATTTTGCCCTCCATAATTGCCTTGGTATAGAAAGGCATAGCATCGTCGGCGCCGACATTGAAACGATGGCACTCCGAGTCGAAGTCATTCATGCTGACGCTGCAAGGAATGTCGTAAAGGGCTCTAAAATTAGTAATTTGCTGAGCGCCCTTTATGGTCCCCTTCCTTGGCCTAGAGGTCCCAGCCTCCTGGGCCTTGGCGACAGGGCAACTACTCGGCATCTTACACAGATGGAATCCTAAGGGGCACCACCAAACAAAAAATGACGAAAATGGAAGGCAACGGGACTACCCTAAGGGTTTCAGAACTAAGATGAAGGGTTTTGTAAGGTGACCAATCACCGAAAAAATGATAAACAAAAAAAGAGAGAGTGAAGAGAACAAACACTCACTGGAAAAGGAATTGGAACAAAGAACTGAGGACTTGGGGGTTTTTCCTCGTCGAACAATGGCTAGGAAACGACAGAAAGTTCTTCAAGCAAGCAACTGGGAAGCTCCAGTAAAGCTCTCTGGTGAAGATCTCTAAAAAGGCAAAGGATTCCAGTGAGGTTCTCCAGCAAGAATCTCTGTTATAGCCAAAAATCTCAAAAGTGAAGGAATGGAGTAGGGGCTTTGTTTATATAGGCCCTGCCCCAATCATTGTGCACGAGACATAATGACAAGCGCGTTCAATGCGCACAATGTCCAAAGGCAGGAAAACGGCTGGAACAATGATAAGATAGTTGAGTCCTTTCACCTCTGGGCGACACGTCTTTCTGCCGTACGAAGATCAAAGGGTTAGGGATAGTTGATGGGGCATTTTCCGAGAATGGGGTAGTTCATCGACACGTGTCCTCGGCACTGAGATAGATCTTCTATTTTGAAAAGACATTGTCCTCGGCGCCGAGGGCATAATCTTCGGCTTCGAAGGAACCTGTTGGTCGGTGTCGAGGTATCCCCTATTACACAACAGACATGTGTCCTCGGCTCCGAGGGTATCTCCATTCCGGTGCAACCACGTGCCCTAGGCTCCAAAGATACCTTTTGAAGCTCTGATCTTGCTACATGTCTCCGACTTCTAGAAAGGCTACTGATTGACAGCTGATCAGTCTCAACGAGACTAAGAACTATGAGGGTGTTCTACACAATGAAGTCAGAATGGCAGAACGAACAAGACACTCTGCCAAGGGGTTTAGATGCTTGGCATAAAGCGTAGGTTTGGGGGTAAACAGACAAGAATACCTCGCTGGCATACGACTATCTCAGGCAAACATTTAATGAATTCTGATATGATGGGACATCTATAGTGGTTTGGGAAGCCGAGAAGAAAGAGCATTAAATGCTTAAAAAATCGAGCATTTAATGCCCCTACATTGAAGAAAAAGTATTAAGTACTAAAAGTATTAAGTACTCGGGAGACCGAACAATTAATAAAATGTCTTCCCCCATGCAAAGTTGAAGGCATACTGCCTCATGTCTGTATGCTACCTACTGGTTAGACCACCAGTAATGATGAGTTTCTAGAGGTATAAATAGCTCTAAAAAATGTAATGCAAAGGTACACAACTTCACTCCTCAAGAACACAAAACAATGCTTTCTTTTTCCCCTCTTTCAAAGAATTGATTTGATCGTTGGAGGTGATACACCAAAAAATACTCTGGTGACCTTTCTAACCCGTTTTATGTGTGCCAGGAATCGCCCGTGACCCGTCGAAAGCAATCGAGCAGCCCCTGAAATAATTCATCACCACTTCTTAGGCCCCTTGTGGCCATTTTGGATTGTTCCTTTGTCCCAAGATTGTCCATTTCCTCGACAAACGCAAGTTCATTAAGGGAGAGATATGTCTTTTAATCTATTATGCGGAAACCACCACGCACAATAATTATGCAATATACATAGCTAATTAGCAGCGCTTAGAGGTGATAACTACATAGGTTGGGTTAGTTATGGGTTAGATTAAATTAGTTTGGATCCATTAAGAATTTTAATTATTTTATAGATTAATGCTTTTAAAACAACCTGTTATAAATTCAACCCATTATAACACATTTAATACATGAGTGAAAAATGAATTAAATAAACATACACATTAGTACACGAAAATACAAACATACACACTAATACACTAAAACACACACATTAATACACTAAAATGCACACACGCCAAAAAATACACACACACTAATATACAAAATACACACATATATACTAACACGCAAAATCTTAAACCCGTTTAATAAAAATAAAAATACACACTAATTTGTTGAGATTGCCTGTGGGCCATGGTTCGGTCCGTGGGTTTTGGATCAATCCATGGGTCATGAACCATAAGTAAACCTATGGGTTGTGGGTCACCTAGGGTCATGAATCATGGGTCGACTTGTGGGTTATGAGTCACGAGACGGGTTGTGGGCCATAAGGGTGTATTAGTGTGTGTGTTTTACTTTATTAGTGTATATGTGTGTATTTTTATGTATATTAGTGTGTGTATTTAATATATTAGTATATTTATTTTATTTTATTATTTGTGTTATTTAATAGAAAGATAAATATTCAACCCAATAAATACATATTTATAATTTATATTAACCCGCTTAATTATATTATCCAACTCATTTAAAACTCACACTAATCAATATAGGTACTCAATTCCTTTATTTTTAGACAAATTAAACAAATTAATTGACAATGAATTAAAATGGTCACATCTGATAACACTACTCACGCTATGTCCCTTGGATTTTCTCAGAGGGTGTCAGTGCGTCTCAAATTCTCTTTCTATTGTCTTATAGAACAGGAAATCTGGCTGTCCGGCTGTCCGGCTGTCCATGTAGTCTGTCACCTACTTTTGTACGGAGTCAACACTGTTCGCAGACGCTGTTCACCTAAAACCACCTTGGCCAATTTCATACGGAGTTTGCGTAGTGCGTGCCAAGTATCCTAAATATTAATTAAAAAGATATGACATTCCTAAGATACAACCAAACTTGGTTCTCGAGGAATAGGTTCAATTTCCAAGGTTGGGGGAGGTAATCAAGGTAGAACAATTGCAAATTGGGTTCCCGTGGAAGGTTCATCGTCGCGGTGTCCCTGAGCCGGGTATACCACAAAACCCCTCTTGCTTGTATATCCCATCCAAGTAAACACCAGGATGCCAAACACCGCTTAGCTGCGGAGACCTTTGGACCTAATGATTAAAAACCTGCTCGTCCAGGCTCTTTATACGGAAGGACTGACTCATCCCCCAGGGATTCATTGACGTAGAAATAGAATTCAATAAGACAGAGGGCTCTTTCATTTGGAACTCTACCAGGTAGTTGTCATACATGAATACTTGTTGTATGATTTGCTAACTCTCTAGAAACCCTAACATATGATTTGCTAACTCTCTAGAATTGGCCTTATACACAGCGTTCTACAGTTAATTCCTTGCCAAACACTGAAGCCCCAATGGTGGTAATATTAAATAATTTAAATTGTTAAGACTTTCAAAAGAAAAAAGTTATATGCAAGCTTAAGAGTTCTTCTTAGTAGGATTCTACATGTTATAAAACTTGTTTAGCATTAAGCCTGTTAATTGAACTGAGTTACTTAAGTTTGGTTCGGATTCGGCTCGTTCAGACTTTGTCCATTTTTTAAATGAGTTCGAATTTGAAGAAGTTTTTAGGCGCATTTAAAAAACAAGCCCGACAGACTTGGTTCAAACTCGATTGGCTCGACTCATTTATGTGCAAATACTTTGGCTTAACTCGTTTTCGGCTCGGCTCGGCTCAGCTTGTTTTTTAAAAGAGTCGAATTTGAACATTTTTTAGACTTGATTAAGAAACAAATTTTTTAAGTTTGGTTTGAGCTCGTTCGACTTACGGCCCTATTTAACATAGCTTTGCAGGAATTAGTGAATCTTAGTTGCTGGAATTTTGTTCATATGCTGAAATTGTATTAAAGAAGCTTTAGAATTGTTGTAGTTTGTTTAGAAAGCTGGAAATACTGGTTTTTAATTGATGGAAACTTCATTTAGAAGCTGAAAAGACTTCTTTGGGAGTTGAAATTAGTGCCTAAAAAGTGGAACAACATGTGCAGCTGGTGGAACCGAAATTTGGATGTTGTGTTCATGTTTAAAAACTGAAATTGAGTTTGAGGGCTGACAGAAATAAGTTTGAATTGAAATAGAGGGTTTGTTTGGTGCCGAAATCTTGTTTAAAGCTTGGCAAAATTGTAGAATTTAGGCCTAGCTGTAAGGGAACATGTCTTAAATCCCTTATTTTGTGTGGTTTTGGTCTGTCAGATTAGGTGGTTGTAAAATCATTGTTTGCTTATGAATTTGTGATTTTTCTTTAGTTTGATAATTGTCTTGTTCTATCTGTGCTTGGATAATAGACCTTGTTGTTTGACTGCTGAGCTTTGTTTTGTTTGGGTGATTACTGGGCAGTTCTATTGCAAATCATAAGGGGTATTCTTTGGCTTGGAAGGTGGCTTTATTTTCAATTAATTCTTTAGTGCTCTTATAGAATTTATATCCTTGGGCTTGTTCTCTGATACATATCTTCAGCAGGCAGCAGAGTTATGCGTGGCCACGCCCACCTTTTGCAGCAAACCATTTATTAAGAAAAGCAGAAAAAAAAATAATAGTAACTTGGTCCGGAGCGTCCTTGCAGATCAGGTATATGAGTGGACTGTTCTTTAGCCTTTGCTGATCAAAAAACAGTGTTATTGCTCTTTACAAGTGTCTAGACCTATTTGTTTGTTTACACATCCCATACCCATACCATTGACTCTAGTCAACTTGCTTGTTGACAAGTTTGGCTTGATTTTCTTTTCCCCCTTTTTTTTTAATAAAAAAAGCTAGTTTTTGGTGGGAATGACTTTGTCTTGCAAATTATTTTTCTCTAGTCAGTTTAATATGTATAGTTTATCAGCTATATATGCTTGCCAGGGGAAAACATTATTGTAAATAAAATTTATTTATTTTTAAGAAAAAAGAGTATTTGCATCACAAAATGCCAAAGCCAAAAAAGGTTATTTGTGTTGGTTAAGGTGGGGCTATTCTCACCTTTTAAATCTCTTTTATTGCCCCAATTAATCCTCTTATTTCAAACTACTAAGTTCACCTAATTTATATTTACTTCATTAGTTATTGAGTTCACTCTATTTATAGTCATTCAATTAAACTATTAAATATATGTCAAAGAAATCCAAACAAAAATAGTAATTCAAGTAAAATTTTCAATGTTTTGAGGTGATTTATATTTTTTCAAGGTATTTTGAGATATTTTTATATATTTTCACCAATGTTTTTAAAATATTTTGAGGTGTTTTTAAGATATTTTGATATATTTTTACTAATATTTTAAAAATAATTATTAATTTTTATTCTGCTTCTGAAATATTTTCGTACCAAAATAATACAGCAAAATAAAATTTTGAGCATTGCCCTTATATATAGGTTGAAATAAAATTGAATGAATTTAATTTTTAATTAATAAATATATATTGAGTGGATTTAGTAACTAATGTATTAATGGGGGACTTGTGTATCAGATTTGGAATCCCCGGCTTTTTGTTAAAAGCTGTAAAGATTATTCAACAAGTAATCCCTTTTTCAGTTAGTGGATTCACCAGAAAAATTATTAGTCATTCTTTGTCTATACCCTGACTCTTCTTTTCCAATGGAGTGAGATGATGTCCTAAAGGACGAGATGAACGAACTATCAAATAATAAGGCGGTGATGGTTCTATTAGTATAAAAAAGATTTGCATGATATCTAATCTATAGAAATATATATTCTATCATCGATGAAATCGAGTGATTCCTTATTTCTTCTAATTTTGAAAGTCTCGATAAATACTATCGAGGAACAGATGTTCTGAATCGATCCATGAAGTTAATTTTCAAAAACTTGGTTCTTTCTCCCAAGCCATAGGCCAAGTCCTCCATTTCAAACACATTCGTATCAGAACAGAACTAAGCAAGCGTCCGAACAGTGTATCTAGCAGTTATTTCCTCTTGACTTATTTGTTTCTTCCAAAAGTTTTCACAGTCCTTGATCTCGATGATGTCATCATACACGCATGCTGTCGTCTGCTTCTGGAGGTTCTTGTCTTCAACCATCAACTATACTTGACCGGCTAGAAAGGCCTATTTGAGTGATTCATAAACCCTCGTCGGGATAAATAAGAAAGAGTTTCATTCTCTCCTTATGGGAATGCTACTTCGAGAAATGTTGCTTCAGGATAAACTAGATATGTTGCGAGATAAACTGGATATATTAGTTCGACTGATGCTAATTTGGATGCTTACCTTCGTGGTCTCAAGGTTATGAGTCTTGCGAGCTACCAAACTGCTCTACCTCGCTTTGAAGATAAGAATTGAAAATTTATAGACAAATAAGAATAAAATGCGCTCCTCTACCATATCTATACAAATTGGTGAACTTAGTAGTTTAAAGTAAGAGAATTAACTGGGGTGAGAAATGAGATTTAAGGGGTGAAAATAGCCCTCACCCTGTTGTTAAATTTTAAAGCAAAAAAAAAAAAAATTAAATTAAAAATGGCTATTTGTGTCGGCATTTTTGCCGAAGCAAATAAGGCATACCTACGATTTGCTTTAACTTTTTTGCGTTGACAAATTTTCCAACACCAATATTTTTTTGCTTTGGCAAATACTTTTTGCATTGCCATTTTTTGTTTCATCCAATTACTGACTCAAATAGACCGCTCGTCGAGACAAATAGTATTTTCATTGGCAAATAGTTTATTCTGTCAGACGCAAAAACTGTTTTTTCTTTTATGTGCAATTGGAACCACTCTCACATATATCTCTTTCGAAATGAGCTTTTACTAACGCTACTGCTGCTACTATTACTGATGAACTGATCGTGTCCTCCTTAATTTAGCTTATAAGTTAGAGGATAAGATGCAACTGAATTGGTTGATTGCCACAACCGACTTATTTAAACTTTCGACCACGATTAACGCACAAAATTCACACTTTATATCCTCAAACCGTAGCATATCACTCATACCACTCTATTTCTAATATCAATATTTTCACGTTATGCTTTCACCAATGCTGCTTTGTTTCACATTGTCCCATGTTCTGATAAAAGGTAAATTATAATTTGACTTCCTCAACTATGCCCTTGTCTCATTCTGTATTTTTAATTATATGTTTTTCATATTATCCATCAAATTCAACTATGATTATTATTGATTCAAAAAAAAAAACTATGATTATTGTTTTACATTGCCCCTCAATTATTATGTTTCTTACATTTCACCTCCAACTAAAGTTATTTGTTACTCATTGCCCCAATTCAAAGCATTGGGCTACTCAACTAGCCATTCTCTATCAAAAACATAACCAACATTTCGATAATTGAGGGCAAAGTGAGATCAGAACTATTGTTAAGGGGTCCAAGAGTAATTTATCCTAGGTGTTAGATTTGGAATAAAACATTATGAATTATTGAGGCAGTGTGAAACCAAAAAGCATAACTAAAGGGAGAATATGAAACCAATCAATATAATTGATGAGGTGAGCGATAAAAGTTCTAAAACGAAATGGGAGAATTACAACAAGATCCCTTTAGTTTATCACTTAATCACTCAGATTCCCTAACATTTAAAATATTACACATAGACTTACTGCCACTAATGCTCGTTAATATATTCATTAGTAATTTACACTCAGACCTCCTATAGTTTATAAACGTATAATACTTAGACCTCTCAAGTTTAAAATATTATACTTCGACAAAAAATAACTCAATAAAATATAGAATATTAAATATTTTAAATTTTACAACAAAAATTCATCTTCTATTATATCATTTATTGATATCTTTGATTGAAGTATTTTTTGTCTAAGTACAATATTCAAATTTCAAGGGGTCAGGATGTAATTTACTAATAGATATACTAANGCAAATAAGGCATACCTACGATTTGCTTTAACTTTTTTGCGTTGACAAATTTTCCAACACCAATATTTTTTTGCTTTGGCAAATACTTTTTGCATTGCCATTTTTTGTTTCATCCAATTACTGACTCAAATAGACCGCTCGTCGAGACAAATAGTATTTTCATTGGCAAATAGTTTATTCTGTCAGACGCAAAAACTGTTTTTTCTTTTATGTGCAATTGGAACCACTCTCACATATATCTCTTTCGAAATGAGCTTTTACTAACGCTACTGCTGCTACTATTACTGATGAACTGATCGTGTCCTCCTTAATTTAGCTTATAAGTTAGAGGATAAGATGCAACTGAATTGGTTGATTGCCACAACCGACTTATTTAAACTTTCGACCACGATTAACGCACAAAATTCACACTTTATATCCTCAAACCGTAGCATATCACTCATACCACTCTATTTCTAATATCAATATTTTCACGTTATGCTTTCACCAATGCTGCTTTGTTTCACATTGTCCCATGTTCTGATAAAAGGTAAATTATAATTTGACTTCCTCAACTATGCCCTTGTCTCATTCTGTATTTTTAATTATATGTTTTTCATATTATCCATCAAATTCAACTATGATTATTATTGATTCAAAAAAAAAAACTATGATTATTGTTTTACATTGCCCCTCAATTATTATGTTTCTTACATTTCACCTCCAACTAAAGTTATTTGTTACTCATTGCCCCAATTCAAAGCATTGGGCTACTCAACTAGCCATTCTCTATCAAAAACATAACCAACATTTCGATAATTGAGGGCAAAGTGAGATCAGAACTATTGTTAAGGGGTCCAAGAGTAATTTATCCTAGGTGTTAGATTTGGAATAAAACATTATGAATTATTGAGGCAGTGTGAAACCAAAAAGCATAACTAAAGGGAGAATATGAAACCAATCAATATAATTGATGAGGTGAGCGATAAAAGTTCTAAAACGAAATGGGAGAATTACAACAAGATCCCTTTAGTTTATCACTTAATCACTCAGATTCCCTAACATTTAAAATATTACACATAGACTTACTGCCACTAATGCTCGTTAATATATTCATTAGTAATTTACACTCAGACCTCCTATAGTTTATAAACGTATAATACTTAGACCTCTCAAGTTTAAAATATTATACTTCGACAAAAAATAACTCAATAAAATATAGAATATTAAATATTTTAAATTTTACAACAAAAATTCATCTTCTATTATATCATTTATTGATATCTTTGATTGAAGTATTTTTTGTCTAAGTACAATATTCAAATTTCAAGGGGTCAGGATGTAATTTACTAATAGATATACTAACGGACATTGACGACAGAGGCTTAATTGTTACGTGCTTATAAATTTTAGGGAGTCTGTGTATAATATTTCAAATGTAAAGGAATTTGAATGATTAAGTGACAAATCTCAGGGGGTCTGAATATAATTCTCCCAAGAGAAATCTTAACAGAGCCAGCAACAACAAATCATAAACCATAAACCACATACAACAAGAAGAAGGAATAAAAAAGTCAAATGCTCAAATGCTTAAAGAGAGAGTTTACCAATCAGATAACATAAATACAAATAAAATGCACACGAGTGATCATATAAAAATTATTTGTTACCCTCCAATTTAAAATTTAACTTACAATTTTACCCCATTTTAACCATTGATGCAGCTAAAAACACACTTCAGCTCTACTTTAGTCTTCATTTGGTCCCTTCACTGAAACTAAGCTCTCCTTGTAACTAAAAACCGAAAGACCACCAACTGTGTCACCTCCATGAATTCCAAGGTTTGTAGGTTCATTGGTGTCATGCTTGTACAATACCAGCAGTGAAGTGTTACTTTCACACAAAAGATCCTGGTTCTTCCAAAACCCAAGCGGCCGCTTGACTTTTGGAAAGGGTTGAAAAGTGAAGAGCTTGGTCCAACACCCTTCCTCCTCCATCACCCATATGAGAGACTGTAAATGCACACCCGTCTGACAAATAAACAGAGCAAGGGATTCATTGAAAACTGTGAGGCTCCCCCAAGTTTGTTTAGGGTGATCAGGCCCTGGTATCTCTCTAAAAAACCTCCGAGCTCATGTCAAATTAAAGGACACTATGATTATCAGAATTGTCAGATGACAACCAAAAATAAGCTCCATTCACATATGTGGCACACAAAGAATTGTGTATGCTACAGTTAGGAAGATTAAGAGGATCGAGATCAAGGGCGGAGCCAGGATATTTGTTTATCCCGGGCTAAGCTAAGCATTTATACAACCAACAAAATACAAATGTAAACTCATAAACATATATTTAATAATACAAATGTAAACTCATAAACACTTACTAATGAAATTAAACTCTTCGATCCTTCCTAGAACAAAAGGCATCTATTATGGAATCTGTATCGATTGTTTCCGTTATTTCTCTTTCAATGTAGACAACTAACGAATCAGTCAAATACTCATCTTCCATCTTGTTACGAAGAGTACTTTTGACATGTTTCATGGCTGAAAATGTTCTTTTTGAAGTTGCTGTAGAAACGAGAAGAGTTAAAATAAGACGAATCAACCTATCAATCAAATTGTAGGATTCTACCTTATTTGTTTCTACTAAACCACGACATAATTTTAAAATTGTAGACATATTTTGAAACCTCTCATGGCGAACCACATCAAATTGATAATGATCCAGTTGACATTTCAAATGATGCATGTCTTGTCTATCAAAATCAGTTGCATAAAATTTCTGAGCAAGTAAACAAATGTGATCAAGATTGAAAGATTTAAAGTTGTCCCGAGGATCTAAAGTAGAGCTGAGCATAAGCAATTTCATTGTCTCTTCATTGAATCTACTATATAACTCTTCTAACTGATGATCAATCGTAGCATTAAATAAGTCCATGTGATAGTGATGATCAACTGTAATGTTACCATTTTGTTGACATGAATGTCTTGCCCCTTTGTACTGAGTGCTCATATCTGGTATATCGACATCAAATTTCATGCAAACTGATTTCACATGGCCAAGGAGATAATCAAAACCTTCTGCTCGCAAGGTTTGAAGCAATGATTTTGTCGATGAGACTAAATTTATTGCGTTCAAAATATCTAATGATTTATGCTGCAATGCCCGACAAAGCATATCCGTAATCCCCATAATCTTGTGCATAAGATGCAATGTGAATATGAAATCGAAGGACTTCATTGCCATTAAAGAACCACCAGCTTCCCCACAAATTATATTTGAAGATCCTTCGTTAATCATACATTCAAACACACTAATGATAGCATCACACGTATCTATCATACCGCAAATGGATTCAAAATGTGAGCTCCAACGAGTAATACCAGCTCGATGCAAAGTACCCATCTGATTAGCCCCTTTACCAGTCTCTCGTTCACCACAAGCTATCCCTCATTCAATCTCAGTAGTTTGGGCAGATTGCAGTTCTGTATGACGCTTAGGAGAAACACTAACAAGATTGACAATGCATGTCAATTTGGAAAAGAATTGCCATATTGAAATCACATCTTCAGCAGTTGCAACTAATGCAAGTTGTAAACGATGAGCAAAGCAATGAACATAGTATGCATACTCACAATCATTGCAAAACAAAGCTTGTAATCCATTAAATGCACCACGCATGTTGCTAGCACCATCATATCCCTGACCTTATAAATCTCGAATGTGCAAATTGTGACGAGTAAGAACTTTTGATATTTCTTCTTAAGAGTTAAAGAAGTGGTATCTTTAACATGCACAATCTCAAAAAATCTCTCCCGTAAAAAACCCTTAACATCAACAAATCTCATAACAATTGTCATCTGTTCTTTATTTGATGCATCATTTGCTTCATCAACCAAAATAAAAAACTTGGCATTTCCAACTTCTTCACGGATTTTTTCTCTTACTTTAGTAGCTAGAATATGCAAAATATCTTTTTGGATCATAAGAGACGTATATTTTGCATTTCTTGGAGCTTTCTCTAAGAAAACATCATTTATCTCAACATTCAACTTTGCCATCAAACAAATCATCTCAATTAGATTACCACAGTTCTTTGACATTACAGATTCATCACGACCTCTCAAGGCACATCCCTGTAAAGTAAGTTATCGAACACTATCAATGGTAGCCTTAAGACGCAATCGATTTCTCTTTATTTCTTATGAACTTTGAACATTCATAACTTTATCAATGTGCACTGATATATTCTTCAACGCCTTAACATTTCTCACAACATTATTGTATGTGGAAGCAGGACCTCCCATATGTGACAAGAAAACACATTTGGCCCCATTATTCACTCTCTTCCAACTACTAAAACCATCAACGATAAATGCAGGATGTAGAGGTTCACAACCTTGAAAAACAAAGCATGGAAAACAAAATGCCGCATCTTTTGAAATAGAATACTCTAGCCATGGAAATTTTTTGTACCAACTTTCCTGAAATCTTCGATTTTAAACTCCAGTTTTAGTCTTCGGATACTTAGTCAAGATAGGTTGATTTGGTCCCCACTTTATATAAACACGTCTAACGTCGTCTTGATTATAAGCAGGATGTTTCCATATCAGAATACGCAATGCGGAATCTCGTTCAAGTTTATTCTCATCAAAAGGAATTCTTTGAATTTTTGTTTGAGGTTGAAGACCTTGAGGTTCAACAGCCATAGGAATCATAGGAACATCAACACTTGATGTTTCTACTAGACTCAAAGGTTCAAGACTAGAATTTGATGTTGATTCTCCACTTTTCTTTTTGAAGAACGAAAAAATTGTTTTTGCTCTTTTTCATTCTTGATTTTCTATCCTAATAAAGTAGAGAAGGGTTGAAAATTAAAGACGTATACTAGAGAAACAAATCAACAAGGATCACCTAGCCCCAAAAATCTACAAGAGACATATAGATATTTCTAGGCCTCACACATTTCATTACCAAATCTAATTTTATGTTCCTCTGTCCCAAAAATCTATTTTTGTGTTACACAATCATTGGATAGAGAAAGCAAAAAATTAAACATACATATGAACACAAACAATGGAGAAATATACCTATTAAACATACATATGAACACAAACCAATGAACAATGAATATTTCTTGAGTTAGCTTTTTACCGTTCTCCCAGCAATTGAAAAGTCAATTAGAGGTGAATGTTGCTTATGCTTATGAGACTGACAGGTTTCTTTACTGAGCATATAGCTAGTTTCATCACTTCCCCTGACCTGAGCATGTTGTGTCTTGAACAAACCAACTAAAAATCATAAATTCAATCAAATGAACAATCTTTAGCACTAAGTGGGTTTTATAGCTAAACTGAGGATACAAGAGAGTAACCAGAGGCCCAACACTGCCTATTGCTGTGGGACAATATCTTATGATGGTCAATTAAGTACATATTTCACACTTATGATATAATCACCTTAATTTTTTTGTCATTTCAGAAAAATTGAATAATAAAGCATCTTTATTTCAAGAAATGAAGAATAATATGATTGGTACTTGTCTACAGGTAGTCCAGGACTAAATATACTTCGACCTCTTTCAGGTTTTTAAAAATTTACAGTTTATTACCCTTCATATAACTTTATTTTAGGTGGGCATCAAAAATAAAATCTTTAACTCCCTGATTCTACCACATCAAAAAGAAAAAGAACCAAGTGTAATCAATATCAAGAATCAAAGACTCGCTCACAATGCAACAATAAAAACCCATAAATCACATATAGAAGACTGCACAAGAATGAAAATCCAATTATTAGAAGAACCAAAACTGAACATATAAGTTCAAAACCTGTAGATTGAACTCGAGTGAGAGTCTAATCCTCTTAGACACAACTTCTTCAGAGCTCTGATAACAAACAAGGGCGGAGCCACATCAAAAAGAACAAAACTTATTGAAGAAAAAACAGCTTATTGAACAAATCCCCTGATTAGCACTAAGTGGGATTTGTTCTTTTTGATGTGGCTCTGCGGATTGAACAGGGGATTTGTTCAAAAAGAACTAAGTGACAAAGCATATCCGCAACCATAATCGGTAATCCCATTTAGTGACAAAGCTTTGTTCGGCACATCACAAACAATGGATACGGAAAACAAGAAATCTAAAACAGAGAAAATCAATACTTGTGTGTGATTCAAGAAGCCCACAAACAATAAATCTGTAGCTGTTGCAGTTGCAGAGAAATCTGAAGCACCGTGGTCCGTCAACTAGAAAAAAAAAAAAAAACAAACCTGTGTGTGATTCAAGAAGCCCGCAAACTAGGGTGTTTGCACAGAGTGACTCACCGCCTGCCATGGAGCCGTTGCTTCTCTGGAGATTCGGGGAAGTGACTCGCCTGAGACTGAGAGAGAAAAGACAAGACATGGGAGAAGTGACTGAGAAAGACCGATTGGAGAAGCTTTGCAGTGGGCTGGGTTGAGTTGGGTTGGGTTGGATGGAATTTTTTTTTGGGAGAGGGTTGGACTGGTACTTAACGGTAAAATTTTTTTTTTTTTTTACCCTGGGCTTCAGCCCACCAATAAATCCGTCCTTGATCGAGATATCTCCATGAATCATTACCTAGGGTATATAGTGCAACAACATAGAAAGGGTAATGGTTATCCATTTGCTCATCCCAAAATGAGCGAATCAAAATAAACTTGTAATCGTTATTCAAGATGTCCAACCCAAATCCAAATACATGCCAAAAGGAAGAGAAATATGGTGGAAAAATGGAGTAGGGCACAGGGAGGAGCCTGAACTCTCTAGTAGCAACGTTCCACAGAACCATGCGATCGTCAGGGCCATCGTGCAGGAAAATTAAGCCGTCTATAGAACCAATCACAATTTCCATAACCATAGGAATATGTGAATGGTCAATATCTTCTTGTATAGACGGCATGCTCACAAGTGTTTCATCAGGGAACAACGAAAGAGCATATTTATCAGTGTTGGGATTATGATGATGAACAANCAATAAGTATCGTATCTATTATGGGTATGTTGACCTTGACGAAGTATCCGTGTTTCATAGATAATATGCTGTTTGAATTGGGACATGTTTCACATCTGACTGAGAGTATTTTTACATCAAACCTTGGTCATTATTTGCACGAATGGTCGCACTCAGGTTTGAACTCAGGACTTGGTTGATAGCCCAACAATTTACCACTCCACCAACCAGTGACCTCAGTGTATTGGTATAAGAAGAATCTCCTTTATTTACAAACGACACAATCAATGATATTGGTGAATGGTGACTGACTAACTAGCCAAATCATCCTAAAGAACATTGTCACTTGCACGAAATCACAGTATGGAACTATCAAATAATAAAATTACTTGTAACGCAAGCAGATTGAAAGGGCATGAGCCCAGTAGGTCTAATTCTGTATCAAAAATAGAGGCAAGCTTGTGGAAGTGAATGGATTTTAAGGTTTTGCGGATTGAATACGGAGAGATGAAACACTCTTTCTTTCTTTCTTTTTGTTGGGTTGGGTGGATCTCTTATGCTAAGAGCTACAATGAAACAGGATTATGCAATTAGTTCTTGTAAAAGTGTTATCTGCTCCTCTAGTATTATATTGGGCCTTGATTTCCTTCTGTATGGTTGTAGTCATGTATATTTCAGCTCAAATTACTTATTAAAAGCCTGTGTGCATGGAATAAATTGCAAACTTATTGATCATGTGGGGGTCCTTGCCTACAGCAGTGGTGAAAGCTTGCCCTGATGATAGCGAGGTTCTTTATACCATGTACTCAATGTATTCAAGGGGAGCGCAACATCCCCCAGCTATGTGTATCCTTGGAAAACTCTCATCAAGTCATACTAGACAACAAAGAATTTTCATCTTAGGAACCCAAATTCCTTTCCCCTCAAAAGGATCTCCTACTATTCTATTCATACGGTTCATCACATAATGCAGGGAGTAAGTGCATCTAGAAGCAGAGAAACCATTTTATCTTTTAGCGGTGTGGAGTTGCTGACTTGTCGAGTGTGCTTTGTTGTTTTGACTTCTTCTACTTCCATATCCTTTTTGTGGACTTTGTAGACACCCAATTAATCATCATTTTTTAGTCTTCTCTTCTATATGTCATGTGGACTTTGGTTGCATGCGTTTAGTCTGTGTTCAATATATTCTATTTAAAGCAAAATGGAAGTCCTCTTATGATGCTCTTTCAGATGACGTGGCTACTTAGAACATGTTCTCTGTGTATTTCACATTGTTTGACATTTATCCTGTGAAAATTATAATCTTTAACTGAAGATCATTTGTGTGTATAAATGCGTGTATTACCTTTTATATATCCTCATTTATATCGATGTTTTACTGCGAGAAGCATATGTGCGATTAACTTTATGCATGTCAGCTTATGCAGTTAACCTGCTCTCTTGATTGTTGTCTCAGGGAATTGTTGCATCTGCCCTCAACTATGGAATGTTGACATGGTCCAATAAGATCCTCGGACCTGCTTTGGTTGCCCTCTATAACCCTCTGCAGCCTGCTGCATCTGCATTTCTGTCAAGAATTTTCCTCGGAAGCCCTATTTATTTGGGAAGGTTATATGCCAAAACCTCAAATTGTACTTACAATCCCTGATTTCTTCATCTTTCTATGTTTCTCTAATGACAATTTAGATGAATATGCCACATTTTCCTCACTTCAATCAGTATTTTTCCATTTTTATCNATATAATTAATTTACAGCTACTGATGATATTTCAGAGAGATCTCTCTCGGGGAACTTGAGGATTGAAAAATACTGGTTGCCGACTGTTCGGGCTCCCTTCTGAGCCATTCGTCCTCATTTAACATTCGTCCCTAAAATTTTCTCTACTGCACTATAAATTAGGGAAAATTACACCAGATTTTTAAAGTTTATCACTTAATCATTTAAACTCCTTAATATTTAAAATATTATATATAAATTCCCTAAAATTTATATGTGCATAAAACTCAGACCTTGCTGCCAATGTTCGTAATATTTAAACTCTTCAAATTTAAGATATTATACTTAAATAAAAATATTTTATTTAAGGATAGAATTTCAAATATTTTAAATTTTTTAACCAATACTTATGTTCTATTTTATTATTTATTGAAATAAAATTAAAAATAAAAATCTAATTTTTTCTTTAAAAAATTATAATTAGTATACAATTATATTATCTATTGAACTAAAACAAAAAAAATTAAACAAAAAGTTAAATCCTAATGGACAAAATATCTTCGCTCTTTAATTGGAGTAATTTAGTCATTTAGTATATTTCGTTAGATATATAACTAATAAAGAGTTTAAGCTATATTTTAAATTTGAAGGTCTACATATTACATATTTATAAACTTTAAGGGGTTTAAATATAATTTTTTAATGGCTATACTATGGCCGAACATTAACTATCTCAAGGTTTTATGTGCAATATTTTAAATGTCAGGAATTTAAGTGATTAAGTAACAAATTTTAAGAAATTTAGATGTAATTCTCCTTGTAAATTACTGGGCAAATCTCATAAACACCCCCTAAACTACGATTGCTATTTTAAATTCTCTTAAATTTTTAATTATTCGAATTGATTCCCTAAATTAAATAATTTATTTCAATTTATCACTTTTATTGAGATTAACCATTAAGCGAGATAATTTTAGTCTAATTTTTAATAAGAGAATTTTATTTTGCACCCCAAAATATTTAAGTTTTTACATCAAGTCCATAATCAAACCCAATACATTCAAAGACCCAAAATCAAAAGTTAAAAAAAAAAAAATTAATTCATTTTCCTGACACCTTTTTTTACACGTTTTTTCACTTACACCACTTTACCCCCCCCCCCCCTCTCTGTGTTAAAACAAAAAATATGTAACGTTACTTCTCTCTCTCTCTCTCTCTCTAACAAGGCCTTCATCAGTGGACAGTGATCGCCCATCTTCTTCTCTATTCTGTATGACTTTCTGTCTCTGTGTGGCCAACACACATTCAGGTAACAAGCCAACAAATTTGGGTCTTTCGTGATAACAACAAAGTGAATAAACAAAGTCAAAATTTAAAGTTCTAAGGCTATTTTGTGAATAACATCATCTATTGTTCTATAACTCTTTTTTGAAGATTGTATTATATGTTTTAAATATAGATTGTTTGATTGTGTTTGTTTGTTTGATTATTTGTACTTATTTGATTCATTGATAACATTGTAATAATTATAATATGACATCTAGAATAAGAATACAACTATCGGGATACAAAAATTAAATAGAAAATGATGAAATAGAAGATAAGAAAATATAAATTGTTGAAATAAAAGATAATAAAATAGAAAATAACGAAAAGACAATCAAAATCTTGACTAAACCAGTGATTATAGAGTCCTATAAATATTTATGATCTTTGTCAATGAAAAAATATTGATACAAAATTAAGAGATTTATTAGTAGAAAAGGGATCAATTAGGGATAGGAATATAAATTTTCTCTAAGATGCTCTCTTTAGAAAATTTTTCAATAAACACTATATTTGAAAATTAACAAATGGAGAGACAAATGATAGAAGATGACTAGTGTATTCAAAAGATTTGGATAGAGTTTATTGTTTTTGTTGTAAGTTGTTTAATATGAATCATAGTGCAAGGGAAGTAGCCAATGATGGAATTGAAGATTGAAGAAATCTTAGTGTCAAGTTTAAAAATCATGAAATAACTAATGAACATATTACTAGTATGAATACTTTGATTAATTTAGAAATAATATTATCAAAAAATAAAACAATTAACAAAACTATCCAAGAACAAATTAATAGAAAGAAAGAATATTTGCAAAATGTATTATTAAGAATTATGGCAGTTGTAAAGACTCTTGATAAAAATAATTTAACCTTTCAAGGAAAAAATAAAAAGATATATCAAGAAAATACTGATAATTTTTAAGTTTAATTGAAATGATTGCAGAATTTGATTCGGAAATGCAAAAGCACGTTCATTGTATTCAACATGATAAAATTCTGATCATTATCTTGGACATAATATACAAAATGAACTAAAAATTTTATTAAGAAATGAAGTAAAAAATAATATTTTAAAAAAATTAAAGACGTAAAATATTAATCAATGATACTTTATTGTACTCCGGATGCAAGTCATCAAGAACAAATGTCTCTCATATTAGGATGTGTAGACACTACTACTAGTCCGATAAAAAATAGAAAAATATTTTTTGGAGTTTATTAAAGTAGACGATACGATTGAAAAAGCCATTTTTGATAAACTTATAGACGTAGCACGTAATCTTGAACTTAATATTAACGATATACGAGGACAATGATATGATAATGGATCTAATATGAAAAAAAATATCAAGGTGTATAAAAAAGACTTGTCGAGATAAATCCTAAAGCATTTTACACACCATGTGGTTGTGATAATCTAAATCTAGTATTTTGCGATATGAATTAAGTTAGGCATAATTTGGAAAAAATGTGTTTGATTTGGTGGAAGGTTTGCCTCTAAACTAAAGCATGAATATAAATGGAATAACATTAATTTGGGGTAATTAAAAATGGAAAGTGTCTTTGAGCGTAAAAACAAAATTCATCTATCAATCTGATCTATCGAATCAATATTTTTGAGTTGATCTGAGTCGCAAAAAATTAGAGATAACTTATCTTTTGCTCAAAATTGATCTGAGTCACGAAAAGTTCAAGAAAAATTTAAGGATTCAAATTCAGCTCTACTTTCTTATATATATTAACATGTATATATGTGATCAAAATTCTTAAATTTTAGTACTTTCTAATATAAGATAATTAAAATTCCTTAATTTTAATTGTCAAATTTCAAAAGTTCAGCTCTACTTTATTATATATATTAACACGTATATATATGATCAAAATTCTTTAATTTTAGTACTTCCTAAGATAAGATAATTAAAATTCTTTAATTTTAGTTGTCAAATTTCAAAAGTTTCAAAAAATTTTGAAACATATCTGTAAAAACATGGTGATGATTTATTATGGGTTTTGATTTTCTTAAATTTTAGTTTTTTGTTTTATTAGAACTCCTCTCTCTCTCTCTCTCTCTCTATATATATATATATATATATATATAGAAGATGAAGAGGCGTGGAAAACAAACACATCAGATAATGTGGAAATATTTAAATGTGAGGTTAGTTTTCAAAATCGTTTTTAGAAAATTTATTTACAATAAAAGGGCATTAAGTCTTTCTATGTCTTAAATGAACTTTTTTACAAAAATATTTTTTCTTATGTATTTTTTGACAATTAAGTATAATTTCGTGTAACGACTTCTGAAGTGTCCATTTTATTATTTCTGCAATGTGAACCTAAGTTGACAAAGGACTAAGTGTGATCGCTGGTTTAAGAAAGGTGATTTCTAAGCCCATAAGCTCCATTTGATTAGTGAGAAACCAATGATAGACGTGCAAATACTAGAAAGGAAAGGAAAAGAAAAAAAAATGGAAAATGGTGTATTAAGGTTATTTTTCTATTTCTGTTAGAGGTAGCGGTGTAATTTAGTCCAAATGTTGGGTTATGTGCCAAAAAAGTAAATTACAAGGGGTTAAAAAAGAAATTCTGTCCACAGAAAAATTTTTCTTGTGCCTATTTGTCTAGAATAAAAATACATAGGGAAATTGGAAGAAATTAAAATTTTGCTGGTTAAATAGGGGGAAAATGATGAGAAAATAAACAAGTGAAAACTATCTAAAAGGGAAACCCAAATTTTTTTCTTCAATCTTTTTAAGACATGTATGAAAGATTTTAAATATAGGGGTTAGTCCTTACTCTCACTCTAACCGAATTGCATTCTCCACCATACACTTCTATTTTATTTGGTACGATGAAAAATAAAAGAATAGAAAATTAAAAAGATGAAAATTTTGAGGGATAGATAAAACATTATGTTTGGTAACGAAAGAAAATAAAAATAATGAAAAAATGGATTGATTAGTTTTCTTTCAAACTCATCAAAATCAATCCCTCTTAAAATTTGGGAGGAAAAATGGATGAAAAGTTAAATGTGTGTGTTGAAATATATGTTATTTGGCTATATATTCTTTAATATATGCATATATCATATTTATTTATTTTATATTATGTATACGTTAGATAACTGAGGGGATAATGGGAGACCTAGGTGGCAAGGTCATAGCAGAGAAAGTCAAAAAAAAATAAAATTTGCAAGCTTGTTACAAGCTAAATTCGCTGCTTAAGAGGCTAATGTGCCAAAAGGACCCAAATTATTTTTTCCTGAAAATTCAATGGGTTCAATTGATCCCACGGTAGTCTGTTTGCTCTTCTTCTAATTTTTCTCTGTCTTTGTTAAATTTTCTTTTCCACTTTTTTGGAACGTGTATTCAAATGTATAGGCAAGGACATTAAGGTCTCAACTACAACAAGCATGGCCAAGCATCCGCAAGGATTTGCCAGATGATCGACTTTGGCAACACGAATGGAATAAACATGGCATTTGTTCACTGAGGAGAATGAACAAATCGGACTATTTCCAAGCCGTTATAAGGGAAACGGGACGAATTAGTTTGTTGAGCATCCTACAAAGTGTCCATATTGTTGCTGGCTCTCATATTGCTTACACCAAGAACCAATTTGACACTGCAATGAGAAACTCAATTGGAACAGATATATATGTTTCATGTGCGTCCTTGGACAACACTCATGTTCTGTTAAAAGAACTTTACATTTGTTTGGATTCCACCGCAACAAGCTACATAAACTGTCCAAAAACGTAAAAGCCAAAGGGGTTGTGGTCGTGCAACAGGGCCTAACATCATATTCCCTAGTTAATGTCTATCCATGATGTAAGAATGTGTCTGAACAAGAATAAAAGCTATGTGTTATCTTAATTAAGTGAATTCAAATTTCAATATATAGTTTTTTATGTCAAATATTGTGAATTACAACATTTGATAGTGTCAAATTCATTCTACGTTAAATAGTTATCTGCTGAGTATATAAAAAACATCAGCAGACCAGGAATTTTACTTTCTTATGGCCAAAGTTATTCATTTCCATTTCTACTATCCTTTTTCATTCAATGATGTTATTTGAACACAAGTTGCTGATATAATTTGTTAACCTAATTCATCGTAATAATCGGACTGGTTATGGGTCGTAACAAATATTGGGGTCCACAATCAATCCAATCGTTATAAATAATTATGACAACAAATTAGATCAATAAATTGTGTCTAACTTGTATTATTCTTTTTCATTTCAAGTTCACGTCCCATTAATCATTAATTAAGAGGGCACAAAATTCACAAAAAAATAGTAAATGGTAAAAAAGTAATAAAAATTAAGAATTTAATTCTGTCAAAGTGGACATTAACCTTGTAACCAAGATTCAAGAGAACTCATACATTAGTACTAAATTAAATTGTTATAAATTTCGATTTTATTGATTTGTTTGTTGCACAAGACAATCGAATATTCCTTTGTTGTGTTACTGTGGAAAAAATTGATATTACTGTACGTGAACCAAAAAATTGAGTTTAGAATTTCGATGTCTTGATTTTCACGATTGGTGTTAAGTGTCATAATTCAATTGTCGATTGTGTGTTACTACTACTCGTCATTTTGTAAATTTTCAATTTGTAGATCGTATTTTCACTAAAATCATTCGAAAGTTGATGTTACTGTAAAAAAAACTATTGTCTTGTATTTTGTAAAATTAGATGTGTTACTGAGCACAAAGTTTTGATATTACTGTGAATATTAAAGTGTATGTTACATAATATAGGTTTCAAGATTTGTAATTGTATGCTAAAATTCACTATAGAAATATTAGTGTCAGTATAGGAACACAATTGTATTGGTAATACGATCTTAATTGTAACTTCAATCATATAGTAACATGAATGTTACTATATATTAAGATTCGTGTTATTGAACTTTGTTGGCATTATTTAGCCTCCTTGTATTATGCATTATTGTTGTTAAAGAAATTTTGTGATCTGATTTTGACTTAATAAACCAATAATTTATTCGTATATTAAACTTTTCATCTATAACTATCAGAATATATAAATTCTATATAAAACTTCTGTTAATTATCATAATATTTAATAAACGGTTTTCATATATATCTTAATCAAGTTTTTCCATTCGAAAATTAACAAATGGAGAGACAAATGATAGAAGATGACTAGTGTATTCAAAAGATTTGGATGGAGTGTATTGTTTTTGTTGTAAGTTGTTTAATATGAATCATAGTGCAAGTGAAGTAGCCAATCAAACCAATGGGTCTTTGGTCCAATGATACTCCTTACCTTGTGAAAGTTTTGTCTTCTTGAGATCAAGAGTTTAAGCTCCCTTTTCCTCAAAAAAAAAAAAAGTAGCCAATCAAGAAACTCAAGATTGAAGAAATCCTGGTGTCGAGTTTAAAATCATGAAATAACTGGTGAACATATTACTAGTATGAATACTTGGATTAATTTAGAACCACGATTGTCAAAAAATAAAATAATTAATAAAACTATCCGAGAACAAATTAACAGAGAAAAAGAATATTGACAAAATTTATTATTAAGAATTATAGCGGTTGTAAAGAATCTTGGTAAAAATAATTTAACATTTCAAGGAAAAAATAAAAAGATATATCAAGAAAATACTAGCAATGTTTAAGTTTAATTGAAATAATTGCAGAATTTGATCTGGAAATGCAGAAACGCGTTCGTTGTATTCAACATGATAAAATTTTGAACATTATATTGGACATAATTTACAAAATAAATTGAAAATTTTATTAAGAAATGAAGTAAAAAATAATATTATTCAAAAATTAAAGAAATAAAATATTAATCAATCATACTTGATTGTACTCTGGATGCAAGTCATCAAGAACAAATGTCTCTTATATTATGATGCATAGACACTACTACTAGTCCAATAAAAAATAGAAAAATATTTTTTAGAGTTTATTAATGTAGACAATACGAATGAAAAAGGCATTTTTGAGAAACTTATAGACGTAGCACGTAATGTTGAACTTGATGTTGACAATGGATCTAATATGAAAGAAAAATATCAAGGTGTATAAAAAAGACTTGCCAAGATAAATCCTAAAGCATTTTACACACCATGTGGTTGTCACAATCTAAATCTAGTATTTTGCGATATGAATTATGCTAGGCATAATTTGGAAAAAAAATATGTTTGATTTGGTGGAAGATTTGCCTCTGAATTAAAGCGTGAATATAAATGGAATGTGTAAATGGAATAACATTAATGTGGGGTAATTAAAAATGGAAAGTATCTTTGAGTGGGAAAAAAAAATTCGTCTATCAATTTGATTCATCGAATCAATATTTTTGAGTTGATCTGAATCGCAAAAAATTAGAGATGACATAGACCATTGGATATATAACTTATCTTTTACTCAAAATTGATCTAAGCCACGAAAAGCTCAAAATAAGTTTAGAGATTCAAATTCAGCTCTACTTTATTATATATATTAACACGTATATATGTGATTAAAATTCTTTAATTTTAGTACTTCCTAAGATAAGATAATTAAAATTCCTTAATTTTAGTTGTCAAATTTCAAAAGTTTCCAAAAACTTTGAAACATATCTCTAAAAAAATTGAGAGGATTTGAGCACAAAATAATTAAGTGGCGAACTCGGACGTGTACTAAGCTAAAAGCCTAACTGTCCCCATAACCCGTCCCTAATGGCACTGTGCAATTAAAAAAAATGAACATTGTTCTTGAACACAAAACAATCAAACACTGAATATAGACACGCATTCAACTGAAGGTCTAAACTGTATTTTTAATGTCATGACTTTGGTGAAATGAAGTGGATCAAAATGTTTTCATTTAAATTGTTAGAAGGAATATTAAAACCTAAATGTACCATGTATGCTAAACAAAAATTGTTAATATTTAATCTAAAAGAATTTATTTTGGTCTTTTAAAAATATTTAGACAAAATTTCCCCTAAAAATAGGATCACAATAAATTATCAACCTATATAGACAATCAATAAAATACTAAGTAAAATATAAGTGCTTGTACAACAATTTATGCTTCTAAAACAATAGAAATTCATTCTTCCTACACGACCAACTATATGAATACTTGTAAAAGTGATAAACAAAACATAAGATTCTGTGATACCACCGTTTTTAAAAAAAATTGGAATAACCCATAAAATTTTTCAATAACATACAACTTTAATCACCAAACAAAATGACATAAACTACTTCTAAATAAATCTCTACCTAAGTGAATGAACAAAACCTAGCTTTGCCCAATTTAAAATTATATACACTTGAATTATATTTTGGGCCATTCTAAAAAAAGGATGAGCAATCTTGACTACATTAAAATAATTGTTTCTGTGCATTTTATCAAGCACTTGGTGCCCAAACCCAAATTGGGCTGGGCAAATGCTCCCCCACCCAAAACAGCAAAACCCTCTAAAATTGCTTTAGGTGAATTAGTGCAATCAACTAAAGTGCATATATGTTAAAGATACATATTGTATCCCCATTTCCTTAAACAGGCAATTTACGTAGTAGAAACAAAGAAAAAAAAAGCAAAGTATTTATAATGGAGGTTAACCATTTGGGCACTTCATCAAACACATACAAAATGCATCTAGAAATCAACCCTAGTTTAAGATTTTCAAAATGTAGAAGACAATCTCAATGCCAGGAAAAATCAACACAACTACTCAACCATGAAAATTACCCATAAAACTCATTCATCGTAGTAAGAAAACTCATCAGCAAATTTAGCAAGAACATCACCCAAAAACACCAAACTTTACCATCCTCCATACTNCCATAAAACTCATTCATCGTTGTAAGAAAACTCATCGGCAAATTTAGCAAGAACATCACCCAAAAACACCAAACTTTACCATCCTCCATACTATACAATCAGTAAAATTGCCCATTACTCAATCTTGCACATTCATTTTGTAACCCATAACCAAGCAGATAAATAGAAAACATAAACACCATCAATATGTGTAATCCAAATTGGAACCACAAAAACCAAACTCCAAAATTTATGCGTTTAGTGTGTTATGCATGTGGGTGTGTTGTGTGCGTGTGATGTGCTGTGTGCAGAGAGAGTGAGAAAGAAATGTAGAGAGAGGGGGAGAGACGAAGAGGGAGGCAGAGAGTGGATACCTGGATCTGGGCGATTCTTAGGTGGTGGTTATGGTGTCATCAATGGTGGTCGCTGGGTTGCCTCTAGTGACTGCAGGCATTGTGATTGGACAGAGATAGGAAAGATGGAGGGAGAAAAAAAAAAGGGCATGTGTGTATTCTGTGTGACAGACAGAGATGGGGGAGGGGGTAACGTAAATAGGGGAAGGGGTTAATAGAGTGGTGTGTGTGTTAGGCAAGTGTGTGTTGGAGGTTGTGCATGACCGTTGAGAGATTGTGTGATGAGCGGAAAAAATGTAAATGAGATAAAATTCAACTTCTATCCAATTTTATTATATATCTATAAAATAAAACAGCTATCACTTTGAATTTTATCCCCATTATATTTTTTCCCTCAAAATCATCTCATCCAACCTAATCCAACCCAACCCAACCCAACCCAACCCCAACCCACATAACAACGGCTACCTGCAACACACAAAGTCGTTTACTCCCTGGCAACATACAGAGCCAAAACCATCTCTTCTCTCTCCCCAATTTCATGCCGAAAAGCGGCGAGGGTCTCTTCATTGCGCAAACACCCTCTTCATCCTGTGCAAACACCATCCCCTCAACACCTCTTCTCTCTCTCGCGAGCCCCAATAGCGCCCAGCCCCAACAGCGCTCCAGGTATCTCTTTCTCCCCTTCTCTCTTCTCACACCCAAAGCCCATCCTCTGTCTCGCTATCCCTAGGTTCACAAAGCCCTGCCTTCCTCTCCCTATCTCTCTCTCTCTCGTTCGCTTGTAACCTGTTCGACAAAATTCCCCAAAAGAGCTTGAGTAAGGGTTCTCTGGTGTATCATATTTCTATTTGCATGACATTTGGATTGTTTATGCGTTTAGCATTTGCTCCCCATAAGATCTTAGTAGCATTGCGTTTATGCATTTTTCCTGGCTTTTAATCACTGTCTTTCATTTCACCACCACTCAACCACACTACAGAACCACATGAGCATGTATCACCTCTACCCTGAACCACATCGGTTCCTATACCGTGAATTAGAGTCCTATACCGTGCTTCCCCATCGGTCTTTCAGGTCAACTTCAGCCCCTCTTTTGAGCAAGAAATGAACCACATNGCCATCCCTACTTAGAAGAAAAGATTAGAACCAGAACTCCCCTTTGGTTGATTATACTAAATTTTTTATTTAATCTAGCGACACTATAACAATCCTTNCGGTCTTTCAGGTCAACTTCAGCCCCTCTTTTGAGCAAGAAATGAACCACATGGTCCACATCAATAAACCCCTAACAAATCAACCAAAAATTAATAGAGGTTTTAGTTTTGGTTTTCATTATCTACATTGATACAAAATCAAAAAGAAAATTTCATCAGGAGGTTTTAGTTTTGGTTTTTATTTATCTATTTTTTTTCTTGCATATAGTTATAAATCAAATATGGCCACTCATACTTTCTCTCAAAATTGGAGGTATCATCTTTCAAATAGAAACCATCTTCTCTTACTGACCAGTAGTAATTCACCGTATGAGCATTCTGTCTTCCACTGCTTTAAGATTTTTTTAATATGTCTTGCTTGAAGCTGTTTGAAACCATGGGTGCTGATCTATATCTAANAGAAACTATCTTCTCTTACTGACCAGTAGTAATTCACCGTATGAGCATTCTTTCTTCCACTGCTTTAAGATTTTTTTAATATGTCTTGCTTGAAGCTGTTTGAAACCATGGGTGCTGATCTATATCAGAAGCTTTTATTCTCTAAAGTACTTTCCGACAAGGAAAAAATATCATTAGTGAACTATGTAGCTAATCTGTAACACTAAGCTTATTTCTTATTTATTGAGATTTTTTTAATATGTCTTGCTTGAAGCTGTTTGAAACCATGAATGCTGATCTATATCA
>CAUOFW020000970.1:287289-330327 GCA_963454935.2 Ilex paraguariensis | reverse complement strand
AAAAAAAAAAAATCCACAATGAGGATTTGGCCTCATTTTTCATGCGCATAAACCAAATGAGTTTTATTTCACTTCTTTATGGGTGTATAGAGTTTTGATCAGATTTATTTTGTTACCAGTCACGGGAAGATTAGAGATCGATCGTCATCCCCAAAGGAAACAATTTTTTTTTTCTTATTTTTTGGAAAAAATTTACATCCTTGGTTTGTAGTTTTTGGGTTTTTTTTTTTTAATTTCCATGACGAATTTTTTATTTTGTTTATTGATGATGCCACCAATCATGGGAAGTCGATTGTCATCCCCCAAGGTAACAATTTTTTCTTTGATTTTTCTTATTTNATAAGTTTTTATTCTCTGTAGCTAATCTGTAACACTAAGCTTTTATCACACAATTTTTACATGCATTTTGCTCTTGGTTTGTATTTGAGTAATTTTACATCTTATTTCTCATAGAAAATTTTCATTGCCGAAGTAGCAAAGGTTGCTGCATAAGGAATATCTTATGGAGAGTTTTACTCATGGTTGTACACTACTTTGGCTGCAACTCAAGCTCACACACAAACAGCGGCATAATGTGAATTCCATTCTCTTGGAAAGGATGTTATTCTCTTGGAAAGCACACACAAAGCAGTTGTTGTTCATAGTTATTTTTTTTTTCTGTGTATTTTTTTTGGTTGATACATGTAGTTTATATGTGGTATTGATTTTTCTNTTAAGTTTTTTTTTTCATGACGAATTTTGCATTTGTATGTTCATCAAATTGAGTAGGGCTCAAAATTTTTTGCCAAGTGAAATTCGTACTTCATGGTTTACGTGCAAGTTTAGCACAAGGGCTGTTTGATTAAAACAATTCAATAGTTTGAAGAATGAAATACATACTTGCATTGTATTCTCTTGGACTGATTCATGTGTGAAAAAGGTTATATTATTAGATTGTTTGTGGTTTTTTTTGACTCAAAATTTGATCGTTTGATTTAATAAATTTGATCGTTTGATTTAATAAAATTGATCGTTAATTATTTACCATTTAATTTCNTAAGCTCTCTTTTCAATATTTTCCAGTTGCTTGCTTCATGTGGTATACATAGATAGGTTAAAGACATGTGTTTTTGAGATGACTATATAAAGGTTTGGGTTTTGAGGTGAGTTTCTTCTTGAAACTAAACTGGCACAACCAGTTCTTTTCCTTTTTAAAGTTCCTTTCTTTTTTATGCTTTAGTAAGTTTAATTAGTTATTTTTTTACCTTCTTGGCAAACCTTTTTAATTTTAATATTATTTTTTTATGGATTTTGCTAGGATTTTGTGTTATGTTTTTTAATTTGATTGTATGTTTCATATTCTAATACACTCAATGTTATGTTTTGCGGCTGTTAGGTCTTCTTTGGAACCAATATGCAGGATGATAAGAAGATGCTCCCACATTGCAATTAAGGATTTGAGATGGTCATCCCTACTTAGAAGAAAAGATTAGAACCAGAACTCCACTTTGGTTGATTATACTAAATTTTTTATTTAATCTAGCGACACTATAACAATCCTTAGGAAGTCTTTGATGATATGTGATATTTTAAGCTTCTTCTGATCTGAGCACTAAATATTTGGAAATAATAGAATATGGTTTGGTGTGGATCCAAACCCCCACCCCCCCCCCCCAAAAAAATCCACAATGAGGATTTGGCCTCATTTTTCATGCGCATAAACCAAATGAGTTTAATTTCACTTCTTTATGGGTGTATAGAGTTTTGATCAGATTTATTTTGTTACCAGTCACGGGAAGATCAAAGATCGATCGTCATCCCCAAAGGAAATAATTATTTTTTTTTCTTATTTTTTGGAAAAAATTTACATCCTTGGCTTATAGTTTTTGGGTTTTTTTTTTTAATTTCCATGACGAATTTTTTTTTTTGTTTATTGATGATGCCACCAATCATGGGAAGTCGATTGTCATCCCCCAAGGTAACAATTTTTTCTTTGATTTTTCTTATTTTTTGGTGGAAATTTACATTCTTGGTTTGTAGTTTTTGGGTTTTTTGTTTTATTTCCATGACGAATTTTGCATTTGTATGTTTATCAAACTGAGTTGTGCTTCTCTGAAAAAAATTTACATTCTTGATTTGTAATTTTTAAGTTTTTTTTTTCATGACGAATTTTGCATTTGTATGTTCATCAAATTGAGTAGGGCTCAAAATTTTTTGCCAAGTGAAATTCGTACTTCATGGTTTACGTGCAAGTTTAGCACAAGGGCTGTTTGATTAAAACAATTCAATAGTTTGAAGAATGAAATACATACTTGCATTGTATTCTCTTGGACTGATTCATGTGTGAAAAAGGTTATATTATTAGATTGTTTGTGGTTTTTTTTGACTCAAAATTTGATCGTTTGATTTAATAAATTTGATCGTTTGATTTAATAAAATTGATCGTTAATTATTTACCATTTAATTTCACAATCTTTGTAAAGGGCTTATATGTTGAACAAATCTTAGACTTTTCAGGTACTTTTGATTCAAACCTTAAATTTCATGCGATTTGCCACAAGCATAGGATAAATTGAACAAATCATGTTGATTTGTTTCAGTTTTGCTTAGATTTTGGACTTTTGTTGTAGCAATTTTTATATGGGAACTGATATGGATGTCAATTAAATGCGTGCGTTTGTAATTGTGGGTTGAATTTGATATATATGGATAAAGTTGAACTTTCTTCTATTGTTGATTTTATTATCTTGTTGTGGTAGTTGACAAATGATTTTGTTATGATAGAATTGGGGTGTGATATTGAATTCGAAAAATGAATTAGGCCATGTTTTCTTTAAATTCATGTGTTTCTTAATAATAAGTAGATTTGTACTAATTATTAGTTATCCGTCAGTTCAGTGCTTGATTATTTTCACGTTTAAATTCAATATTCGATTTTTTTTAGTTACATTGTACCTTCAGGCACGAGTTATCTCTAGTATATATATATGAGATGAAGCCGTGTGGGAAACAAACACATTAGATAATGTAGAAATAATTAAATATGTGGTTAGTTTTTAAAATCGTTTTTAGAAAATTTATTTACAATAAATGGGTATTCAAGTATTTCTATGTCTTAAATGGACGTTTTTACAAAACATTTTTTTGTGTACTTTTTAACAATTAAGTTCAATTTCATATACCGACTTCCAAAGTACCCATTTTATTATTTCTGCAATGTAAACCTAAGTTGACAGAGTACTAAGTGCGATCGCTGATTTAAGAAAGGTGATTCTAAGTCCATAGGCTCCATTTGATTAGTGAGAAACCAATGATAGACGTGCAAATACTAGAAAGGAAAGGAAAAGAAAAAAAAAGGAGAAAATGGGGTATTAAGGTTATTTTAGTATTTCTGTTAGAGTTAGTAGTGTAATTTAGTCCAAATGTCGGGTTATGTGCCAAAAAAGTAAATTTCAAGGGGTTAAAAAATAAATTTTGTCCGTAGAAAAAATTTTCTTGTGCCTATTTGTCTAGAGTAAAAATACAAAGGGAAATTGGAAGAAATTAAAATTTTGCTGGTTAAATAAGGGGAAAATGATGAGAAAATAAACAAGTGAAAACTATCTAAATGAGAAACCCAAATTTTTTTCTTCAATCTTTTTAAGACATGCATGAAAGATTTTAAATATAGGGCTTAGTCCTTGCTCTCACTCTAACCGAATTGCATTCTCCACAATACACTTCTGTTTTGTTTGGTACGATAAAAAATAAAAGAATAGAAAATTGTCAGGAAACAACAAGGAAGCAAGATAAATTGAGGGAAAAACCATTGATTTATTATTAGATAAACATGGCTATTAAATAGCCTCATGAGAAACAAAATTGAGAAAAACATTCCACGTCTAATAAGAATTCCTAATATCGTAGAATCCTAACTGAAAGGAAATGGTAAACATGCAGATCTATGGAATAGGTCTGTATTGACAGCAAGTAACAAACAAACCACCACTAACTCAAACCATGCATATGTGCTGCTACCATTAACACCATCCCTTAAACTGAAGCAGCAGGCTATCAGTTTACTTGACTTTCAGAACAAACACCCAAAAGTTCTCGCTACTTTAGGAACACGCCCAACTTCAAAGGTTTAGTCATAACATCAACTAATTGCTCTTGAGTGTCACAATAAACTAACTTGATAGTCCCATCCTTAGATAAATCACGAAGGAAATGAAAACACACATTGATGTGTTTACTGTGCCCATGCATAACTGGATTTTTGTTGAGTTTAATGGCAGAGCTGCTATCACAGTTAATAGCAATGCACTTGGTATTCAAAATCTGACTTAACTTAGCTAATATACACTGCAACCAAACTGCCTAACATGCACACGAGGCAGCTACAATAAACTCAGCTTATGTGGTAGATAAGTTGACCACCGACTGCTTCTTTGAACACCACGAGACCACACTTGAGTTGAGCTTAAAAACATATCCAGAGGTGCTTTTACGATCATCTATATCACCTGCATAGTCACTGTCCGTATAAGGTACAAGCTCATTTTCCCCTCCCTTCCTGTAAAGAATCCCAAAATCAACAGTACCCTTCAAGTAGCGCAGCACCCTTTTAGCTACCTGCATATGTACCTCAGTAGGATTCTCCATAAATCGACTAATGAGAGTTGTAACAAAAGTCATATCAGGCCGAGTGGCAGATGTGAGATACATAAGAGAACCAACAAGCTGTCTAAACTAAGACTTGTCCACCCTTCCTTTGGTGCCACCTTCTTTTGTAACCTTGAATCCTGGTACTATAGGGTTGTGAACAGAGTTGTTATGGTCCATTCCAAAACATTTTAGCACCTCCAAAGCATACTTCTTTTGATTAATGAAAACACCATTGGGCAATTGTAAAATCTCAAGACCAAGAAAGTACCTCATCTTGCCTAGGTTTGTCATATCGAATTCTTGCATCATGGAATTCATAAATGTAGTGNTCTGTCATATCAAATTCTTGCATCATGGAATTCATAAATGTAGTGAACAGTGAAGGATCATTACCTGTGTAGATGAGATCATCCACGTATATGTTGTTAATTAGGATCTTGCCTCCTTGTTCAGTTTTGATGAACAAAGTGTGTTCATAGTCACACTTTTCAAAACCCATCTTCAAGAAAATAAGTTTTGATCAGACTATACCATGCTCGTGGGCCTTGTTTGAGGCCGTAAAGTGCTCTCTTTGGCCGGTACACCTTCTCTTCATGTCCCTTTTTGACATACCCACATGGTTGTTCTACAAAAACTTCTTTAGCTAACTCCCCATACAAAAATGCTAATTTGACGTCAAGTTGTTAGAGTGGCCAACTGTGATGTGCTGCTAGTGTCAACACCAAACGAATAGTCTCCATTCGTGCTATAGGTGCAAACACTTCATTGTAGTCAACCCCATGTTGCTGAGTATAGCCTTTGGCGACAAGGCGTGCTTTGTATTTCTCAATAATTCATTTTTCATTGTATTTGGTCTTGTAAATCCACTTTAGACCAACTATCTTTCCACCTCTGGGCAAGTCCACCAAATCCCACGTATCATTCTTTTTGATGGAATCAATCTCTATGTCCATTGTTTGCCTCCACTTCTCATTGTTAATGGCATCATCAAAGCAAGTTGGATCATTATCAGATGTGTGCAAAGCCAAATGAGCCAAGTGATCTTTATGTTCATCCTTGGATAGTCCTTCTCATGTCACATAATCATCCATCCAGGTAGGTTGTTGCCGATCTCGGGATTTGTGGGGTGGTGAATATTCAGCTGGAGTTGGTAATTGTGCGCCTACAGTATCATTTGGGCGCCATCGGGAGCAAATAATTGTGGTTCTACAACAGCTGCAGTAGTGATTGTTCCAGTACTTGTGGGCCCAATAGTTTCCTCCTCTGTCGTGTCACCCCATTCTAAGTCACACATCGATGCTGGTTCAATGGTCTTATGCCAATTCCAAGCCTTGTCCTCTTCAAAGATGACATCCCTACTAATAATGATCCGTTTGGATACAGGATCATATAATCTGTAAGCTTTAGAAACTTCACTGACCCCAATTAGAACACAAGGAAAGCTCTTGTTATCAAGCTTAGTTCACCTAGCATTAGGAACATGAACATTAGCAATACAACCAAATACATGAAAATACTCAACTGAGGGTCGGATGCCACTCCAAGCTTCTTGAGGAGTTTTATTCTTCACGGAAAGAATAGGACTTCGGTTCAAAATATGGATGTTCCAATTGACCGCTTCAGGCCAAAAAGTGCGAGGAATCTACTTGTTTGATAACATGTTTCGAACAAGATTCATTATTGTTTGATTTTTACGTTTTGCAACTCCGTTTTGTTGTGGGGAATATGTAACAGTCAGTTGACGCTGTATACCATGATCAGCACAATAGCTAATGAACACCTATAAAGTGAACTCCCCTCCCCGATTAGTACGTAATCCTTTGATAACCTGACTGGTCTCCTTCTCAACATGGATTTTAAAGCTTTTGAAGACATTAAAAGCTTTTGATTTCGTGCTCAAAAAATAAACCCATGTTTTGCGACTGAAGTCATCAATTAGAGTGAGTATGTACCTTTTTCCATTGTTGGATTCTGGTTTGATTGGCCCACATATATCAGCGTGTATCAACTGTAGGATTTGCTCTACTCGCCAGGTACTATAAGAAGGAAATGGATCTCTGTGTTGCTTTCCAACCAAACAGTCCTTACAGATCTTGGTTGGAGATTTCAATTGAGGCAGACCAGTTACCATCTGTTTTCTTTAGAAGATTTTGTAGTCCCTTGGAACTCAAATGTCCATAGCGACAATGCCATAGATATCCCTCATCTTCTGAAACAGTATTGTAGCAAGTGGAATTCATAGGTTGGGCTATGGCATGGAGAATGAACATTCGGTTGGCGGCCATCTCTATTTCCATAAGTAGACCATGTTTAGGATGAAATATGTTGCATTTGTGATGTTGAAATATAATGGTCAAATCTTTGGCCTACAGCTGCCCTATACTCAGTAGATTATTTCTCAGCTCAGGCACCAAGAAGACTTCTGTGATGATGTGTGCCTTTCCATTTACCTGCAATCTGATATTACCCTTGTCCAACACAGACATAGAAGTATTGTTCCCTAGTTTAACTAAATCATGATATCTTTCATCAAAGTTAGAGAAAGAAAATTTGTTACCGCACATATGATCGCTACATCCCGAATCAAGGAACCATTGATCATCATGACTTTTTGTGGTATTATCAACCTGTGCCATTAGTAACAGTTCTTCTTGACTCTCAGCATGATGGGCCTCCTTCTCCTTGGTTGGACATTCCCATTGAAAATGTCTAAGTTTGTGACAGTTGCAACATTCTACTGTAGAGCGATTGAAGCTTGGTCTGCCACGGCCGCCATGTCCTCAACCTCGTACTTGAAAACTCCCACGTCGTCCTCCCCTGGATTCTCCTTGGGTGACTGTCAAAGCATCCTTTCTTCAACAGGAGAGCTCATACGTTGCTCATGAAGAAGCAATCTACTTTGGAGTTCATCAATTGTCAATGTCTCTGTATTGCTAGATTCTTTAATGGAACACACAACATAGTTGAATTTAGGTGTCATGGATCGCAAGATTTTACTAACAACATCGCCATCATTCTTTTGTTCTCCATTGGCTTCCATCTTGTTGACAATAGTGAGGGTTCTAGCAAATAGATCAGTCACAGTTTCACCATCCTTCATACGAAGGGCTTCATATTCCTTTCGAAGCGCTTGCAATTGAGCACGCTTGACTCGTGTCGTCCCTTGATATTTGATCGAGCTACCACTCGGCAATCTACTTCTTTTCTACATTAGTGAGAACATCTCTATCTGCGACTTCAGGAACATCGTCGGCCACCAGTCCCCAATACTCTTTTGAGCGAAGAAAATTTTCCATGAGCATGGCCCAATGGTCTTAGTGCCCATCAAACTTTGGAACTGCTAGTTGTACAAAAAAACTCTCTAAAGTCATACTTGCGAGTATTACTCAAATAATCTGAATGTAATGTGTTATTGCTCTGATACCATATGTCAAGAAACAATAAGGAAGCAAGATAAATTGAGGAAAAAAACCACTGATTTATTATTAGATAAACATGGCTATTAAATAGCCTCATAAGTAACAGAATTGAGAAAACATTCCACGTCTAACAAGAATTCCTAATATCGTAGAATCCTAACTGAAAGGAAATGGTAAACATGCAAACCTATGGAATAGGTCTTTATTGACAGCAAGTAACAAACAAACCACCACTAACTCAAACCATGCATACGTGCTACTATCACTAACAAAAATTAGAAGGATGAAAAATTTGAGGGATAGATAAAATATCATATTTGTTAATGAAAGAAAATAAAAAGGATGAAAAAATGGATGAATTAGTTTTATTTCAAATTCACCAAAATTAATCCCTCTAAAATTGAGAGAAAAAATTGGATGAAAAATTAATTATGTGTGTTGAAATATATGTTATCTGCCTATATATTCTTTAATATGTGCATATATCATATTTATTTATTTTATATTATGTATACATTAATATTAGACATATATATAATGATAAAATATACATCTATACTTTTTTCATCCTACTAAACACAAAAAAAATCAATATTTCCTACTTTTCATCCCTCCTAACAAATACAAAAAAGGAAATGAAGGATTTCTCACTTAAAAGATAGAAAGTGTACGGGCACCTCCCAAGTATAATTAATTATCAATTTCACATTCTAAACTTTAGACATTCTCAAGTTTANACTCTCAGCATGATGGGCCTCCTTCTCCTTGGTTGGACATTCCCATTGAAAATGTCTAAGTTTGTGACAGTTGCAACATTCTACTGTAGAGCGATTGAAGCTTGGTCTGCCACGGCCGCCATGTCCTCAACCTCGTACTTGAAAACTCCCACGTCGTCCTCCCCTGGATTCTCCTTGGGTGACTGTCAAAGCATCCTTTCTTCAACAGGAGAGCTCATACGTTGCTCATGAAGAAGCAATCTACTTTGGAGTTCATCAATTGTCAATGTCTCTGTATTGCTAGATTCTTTAATGGAACACACAACATAGTTGAATTTAGGTGTCATGGATCGCAAGATTTTACTAACAACATCGCCATCATTCTTTTGTTCTCCATTGGCTTCCATCTTGTTGACAATAGTGAGGGTTCTAGCAAATAGATCAGTCACAGTTTCACCATCCTTCATACGAAGGGCTTCATATTCCTTTCGAAGCGCTTGCAATTGAGCACGCTTGACTCGTGTCGTCCCTTGATATTTGATCGAGCTACCACTCGGCAATCTACTTCTTTTCTACATTAGTGAGAACATCTCTATCTGCGACTTCAGGAACATCGTCGGCCACCAGTCCCCAATACTCTTTTGAGCGAAGAAAATTTTCCATGAGCATGGCCCAATGGTCTTAGTGCCCATCAAACTTTGGAACTGCTAGTTGTACAAAAAAACTCTCTAAAGTCATACTTGCGAGTATTACTCAAATAATCTGAATGTAATGTGTTATTGCTCTGATACCATATGTCAAGAAACAATAAGGAAGCAAGATAAATTGAGGAAAAAAACCACTGATTTATTATTAGATAAACATGGCTATTAAATAGCCTCATAAGTAACAGAATTGAGAAAACATTCCACGTCTAACAAGAATTCCTAATATCGTAGAATCCTAACTGAAAGGAAATGGTAAACATGCAAACCTATGGAATAGGTCTTTATTGACAGCAAGTAACAAACAAACCACCACTAACTCAAACCATGCATACGTGCTACTATCACTAACAAAAATTAGAAGGATGAAAAATTTGAGGGATAGATAAAATATCATATTTGTTAATGAAAGAAAATAAAAAGGATGAAAAAATGGATGAATTAGTTTTATTTCAAATTCACCAAAATTAATCCCTCTAAAATTGAGAGAAAAAATTGGATGAAAAATTAATTATGTGTGTTGAAATATATGTTATCTGCCTATATATTCTTTAATATGTGCATATATCATATTTATTTATTTTATATTATGTATACATTAATATTAGACATATATATAATGATAAAATATACATCTATACTTTTTTCATCCTACTAAACACAAAAAAAATCAATATTTCCTACTTTTCATCCCTCCTAACAAATACAAAAAAGGAAATGAAGGATTTCTCACTTAAAAGATAGAAAGTGTACGGGCACCTCCCAAGTATAATTAATTATCAATTTCACATTCTAAACTTTAGACATTCTCAAGTTTAGACTCTGTACGTGTGTAATTTACAGCAAATGTGGACATTTTCTATGTAAAAATTAGAGTACTTGATTTTAGGGCAACCTGAAAGCAATTCAAATAGTTATGGAGACAATGTAAAAAACTCGATAACTGAGGGGATAATGGGAGACCAAGGTGGCAAGGTCATAGTAGAGAAGGTCAAAAATATAATTTTTGCAAACTTATAATAAGCCAAATTCGTTGCTTAAGAGGCTGATGTGCCAAAAGGACCCACTTTATTTTTTCCTGAAAATTCAATGGGTTCAATTGATGCCATTGTAGTCTGTTTGCTCTTCTAATTTTTCTTTGTTTTTGTTAAATTTTCTTTTCCACTTTTTGGAACATGTCTTCAAATGTATAGATAAAGAGTTTAAGGTCTCAACTACACCAAGCATGGCCGAGTATCCGCTTTAATTGTCCAGATGATCAACTTTGGCAATTCGAATGGAATAACATGAAACGCAACTAATTAGTTTGTTGAGCATCATACAAAATGCCGGTATTTTTCATGACTCTCAAAGCGCTTACACCAAGGATCAATTTCAGAATGCAGTCAAAAACTCAATTGGAACAGATATATATGTTTCATGTGCGCCCTTGAACGACGCTCATGTTCTGTTAAAAGAACTTTACGCTTGTTTGGATTACACCGCAACAAGCTACATAAACTGTCCAACAAGTACAAGCCAAAGGGATTGTCCACCTGCAACAGGGCCTAACATCATATTCCCTAGTTAATGTCTATCCATGATGTAAGAATGTGTCCGAACAAGGATAAAAGCTGATGGCGTAAATTAGTGTGGAGGAGCAGAGGGAATGGATTATGCTTGATAACTTAGGTCTGAGCTACAAGGCTCGTGAGATTTGTGTTAAGAATACTGGGGGATTGGGGGAATTTGTACAGTGAAATTATAGTGGTTCACTAGTTTGGGAGCTCGGCTAATCCACTTTTTAATGGAAGCTCTTGCTTTTTTTTTGTTTTATTGATAAGGGGAGAGGTTTTTAGAGTAGCGTCTGCGCAACTAGGGTTTTTCTTCTCTTTTTTTGTCCCTTTTCAATGGAGGGGTTATACAATATTTATAGGGTTGTCTCTTATTCTATGGGATTTCCACCGAGATCCTTGTCTTTCATCCGTGGATTCCTCCTTGATTTTTGGAGAATATCTTGGTTGATTGAGGGTTTTGTGCCTTGAATATGACTCTTTGCCGCCTATAGGTTTCCTGTTAACATCTAGCTATTCCCTTATCATTTTCGCTATTATCTTGACTAGCGGGAGCTCTAGTTCTGGTCTTCAGAGTGTGTGTTTTGACTGACCTCCTCATCCGACCTCCTTGTCTGACCTCCACGCATGAGCTCATGCTTTAAAACTATTCTAGGTATCATCAGTTGCCCCTCAGTACTGGTACAGACAAATTTTTGACGGTTACCACTAATCATTTCTCTCCTTGTTTCTCACGCGCGTTGCTCACTTCGAATCCCCCAGTACTATTAGCTTTAAATGCTTCTAGCTCAACAGTTCCCTCTTCACTCTTCGAATTCTCTTTGGCTTTTCTTCTTCACTTCCTTGCGACTTCATCTTCCCCAATTTGCTACTATTCTTAGGGCTTTCACAAAGAGACGATTTCCCTTGATTTGACCTGAAGGCTCAGTGAGGTTTGCTTCTTCGTTCTTTGCTTCGAGGGATTAGGTACGTTTTCTGTCCTTTACGTGCTCCTTCGTTCTGGATCCCTCATATCTGAGGTGATTGTTGCATTTTTGGACCTTTCGATTCTACTATTTTGTGTCGTATTCCCCTCTTCTTGGACCCTTATTCAATCGCTAGGGTTTTCCTTATTGGTAGTTGCTGTGTTGCCCCCAGACTCTTAGAGAGTGTTCCGCTAGCATTCCTCCCCTTTATCGTACCTTTAGGCTCCCTTATTCTTGCCCAACTATGTCTGCTTCTTCTGGAGCTACTCCTTCGTCTGTTTTCCTCATAGGAGACAGGTCTGTCGCAGAGGATTCTGACCTAAGAGATGTAGGCGATGAGATTGATAACTTTCCTGGAGTCGATTCTGCTGAGGCCAAGGAAATGGCTGAAGGACCCCCCTATTCTTCTTCCCTCATGCCCAAAAACCCCAACAATGGCAGAGCCAAGGTGAGTGGCGTGGGAGTCTCTGGTAATGCTGAGGGCATAGGGGCTACCTACAGGGCTGCTGAGCTCATAGGTGCTAGTGAGGTCATTCCTCCTTAGATGAAGGTCTTAGCTGCTTGTTTTGATTTTCCTCTGTGTGTCCGATGCTGGTGCCCCGACGCTTGTACCCCGTATGTCTCCCAAGTTCATAAGAAGGTCTACTTCTTTGTAGCTGCATTTGAGAATGACCTCCACTTCCCCTTACATCCTTTTATTAAGGGTGTCCTGTAGCATTTCAATGTCTGCCCTGCTCAACTCTCTCCAAATTTCTAGGGCGTATTGGTAGGCCTCCTCGTCTTCTTTAAGAAACACAGCTTAGGGGTCTCATTCATTCCTTTGCTTATGAAATTCTTCAATGTTAAATATGCCCCCTCTGATGATTTTCTATTTATTTCCAAACGAGTGAAAGTCAAATTCATTATTTTTGACCTCTCCAGTTCTCATAAAGGCTGAAAAAAAACTTTTCTTCTTTGTGTGGGGCAATCAAGGGGAAAACAACCCTACAGATAAGATAGAAAATCTTCCAATCCCTAGAGTCTGGTCTACCCCTGACAACTTGGGTGAGTCTTTGCTAGAGCCAGATAAGGTTGGTTCTGATGATTTGCTTTTCTGACCTCTTCTCTCTTTGCTTTCCAGGTATTCGGCCTGAGTTCAGTGTTGAAGATAGGCTAGTTCTGCTATCCTTAGTGGACTGTGATTCAGAAAGGTACTCCTACCTCCTCAAATCTCAGACCCTTATAAAGCTCAGATTCAGCCCACCCGAGGTGCGGATTGAGAATCCATCTCCCCTTTCTGCTATCAGCACTGAGGAGGTAGCAGGTAATGCTCTTTCTTCCTTGCCCTTTACATTTTACTTTTGTCTTCTCCTTCTTTTCCTTTTTAATGTTGATTCTCCCTTGAGTTTCTAGGTTTTTCTTCAATGGAGCCCACTATGAAGGATCACACTGCCAAATTATCCCTGATGAGGAAGAATCAAAGTGGAAATAAATGCAAGGTTAAAGTCGGCTCAGGGAGTGATTCAGCCTCCCTAGCCAAAGTTCCAGGGTTAGAGGTGCCCCCTGCTTCTCATCAACCGTCTCAGGTGGGGTCCCAACCTTCCTCGGGCTCCCCGAAGGTTGCATAGACCCCTCTCTCCCAAAAGACTAGGCTGCCTCCTTCTGGTGGGGCTCCTGAGCAAGGTTTGATCCCCACATGTCCCTCTTTTGCAAAGGTTGAAAGAGCTTTGGAGATGGTTTCTCACATTTTTTTGGGGTCCATTCCTCCCTGCCCAGCTGAGGGGCTATCTCTGCAATCCCCCAAGGTTTGCAAGAATGAAAAAAGAGAGCTCCCCAACGTTGAAATAGGTATAGGCTCTCTTATTAGTAACATGAAGCGGTTAGCAGAGCCCATCGTATCTATTCTCCCAAAATCTGACATTCAACGGGCCGCTGCTATGTCCCTTGGGTCCTCCATATCTACTACCTTATTTGCCGCTACTTCTGTGAATTTTTGGGCTTGCAGTCTCCTTCTTTCTCTTTCTTTTTCTTTTTTTTTATTTCCTTATTCTAACCTTAGCTTTTTTGGGCCGTGCCTGCTCTCAGATGGCCATCCATGTTAGCGGGTTGCTGAAAAAGATCCAAGCTATGGAGGGTTCTGTCAAAGCTTCCTAGGCTTTCGAGCTCAAGGTTGCTGAATTGTCCTTTGAAAACAGTGAGCTTAGAGCCCAGGTGCAAGATTTGCAGGAGCAAGTGGAGAAGTAAACCTCCTTTAACAGGAGCTTGGAAACCGAGAAAGAGAGGATTGAGAGTGAGGGCAAAAGCTGCCAAGAGGAACTCAAGAAGACTAAGGAAGAGCTCAGGAAGGCCTCGGGGGAGCCCAGGCAAAAGACTGATGACTGGATTAAGGCCAGTCAAGAGTCCCTGGAGGTTTTGAGTTCTTACAAGAACATGAAAAGGGAGTATGAAATCCTAGCTGAGACAAGCGACACTCTTCGGGATGATCTCAAGGTGCTGAGCGTGACTGCTGAGGAGAAGGATGACTTGATTGCCAAATTGGCTGACGACATCACTACTTAGTGGGCTTCCTGATGGATCACTTTTCAAGACAGAGCTGAAGAGATCTACCCTAGACTAAATTTCAATTTCAAGCCCTCTACTGAGGAAGAGACTGAGGTGGCTGAGGCTAAGGCAACTAACTCTGAGGTTGGTGTCGTGCCCCCTCCTGCTCCTGAGGTTGCCCCTTTCTCCGTCGATCTCATCTCCATGGCTCTAGCCTTGAACTGGCCATCAGCAGAAGTCAAGGTCCCTGCTTTGGGGATTCCTGAGGTTTCTCTTCCCCTACCTACGTCAAGGCTTATAGACTCTCAAACTGATGATTTGTCAGTTACTTCTCCTACTGAACTTCCAAAGGTATCGATTATCAAGCTCCTTGGCTCCCCTCCTACTCCTGCTAATGGGACTTCAACCACTGAACTACAGGACCCTTATTTTACTCCATCTTCAAAAACTTAGGATTTTTTAATGTAAAAAAATTTGTAACTCTGAGCTCATTCTAACTCACAGCTTTGAAGTGCAATCTTTGAAATGTAACTCCTTCTGTTTTGAAATGCACATTGGACTTACAGCTTTTCTGCACTCTATTTTATCTTTATCCTCCCCTTGCCCCCTTGCTTTGAGGAGTATTGAGCTCTTCTTAAAGCAAAAATTGTTGAGTTTGAGAATGGATTCTCAGCCCTCACTTCGAGGGGGGTGGGACCTTAACTTTTAGCTGGGCTTGGTAAAGAAAGTAGGTAACTTGGTGCTAAGGTTCATCACAAGTGCATTACATCAAGAAGAGTCTTGAAGTCGTTGGCCTTAAGGAGAGGTTCCAAAAAGTCCATGCAGCCATACCAGCTGGTCTAATCCCTAAGAAATCTCCCGATGGATTTGAAGTTAGGCTCTTAGATTACACTGCAAATTGCTGCACTAGATTTCTCATGGCTCATTAAGTGCTAAAAATGCTTGAGATGGATGAGGAGTATCAGGGGAATGACGAGGCTACTAGGGAGGTTTTCTCTGTTGCACCAACTGAAAGCAGGAGGCCTTTTTGTGCTCTCCTAGAAGAAGCTCCCTAATGTAATGGGCTCTAGACTTCTCCCCTGCCCCTCCTTTTGACTGCTTGCCTCTGCTTATGAATTGTGCTTACTGAGCTCATCTTAGATTATGAATTGAAGAGTTCATCTTGTTTTGCGAATTTGGAAAGTTCATCTTGAGCTGTTGCGCTCGTTTTATGAACTGAAAAGTGCATTGTGAGCTGTTGAGCTCTTTTTATGCATTGAAAAAATTCATCGTGAGCTAAGAACTGAAGAGTTCATCGTGAGCTATTGAGCTCTTCTTATGAACTGAAGAGTTCATCATGAGTTATTGAGCTCTTTTATTAATCAAAGAGTTCATCGTGAGCTATTGAGCTCTTTTTATGAACCAAAGAGTTCATCGTGAGCTATTGAGCTCTTGTTATGAATTGAAGAGTTTATCGTGAGCTATTGAGCTTTTTTTATGAACCGAAGAGTTCATCGTCAACTATTAAACTTTTTTTATGAATCAAAAAATTCATCATGAGCTATTGAGCTCTTAATATGAACCGAAGAGTTCATCGTGAGCTATTGAGCTCTTTTTATGAACTGAAGAGTTCATCGTGAACTATTGAGCTCTTGTTATGAACCGAAGCATTCATTGTGAACTATTGAACTCTTTTTATGAATCGAAGGGTTCATCATGAGCTATTGAGCTCTTTTTATGAACCGAAGGGTTCATCGTGAGCTATTGAGCTCTTTCTATGAACTGAAGAGTTCATCGTGAGCTATTAAGCTCTTTTTATAAACCGAAGAGTTCATCGTGAGCTATTGAGCTCTTTTTATGAACTAAAGAGTTCATCGTGAGCTATTGAGCTCTTTTAATGGTATTATTCAAAAAATTCGTTGTTAGTGTTTAGTTATTTCAGGCAATCTCATAGAGATGAATCAAAAGACTTGCAGTTTCATTGAGAATAATCATATTACAGAAGACGCTTACTGGAAAAATCTCTTAAGATGCTTTGCATTCCAAGAATAGGGTAGGATTTCCTCTTCCTCCGTTTGTAACTCATAGTTCCTGGTCTGATCACCCATGAGATGATATAGAGGCCTTCCCAATTAGGCCCCAACTTCCCATCAGTGGGGTCCTTTCTTACTAACAAAATTTTTCTAAGCATCAGGTCTCCCACCTTGAAACTTCTGCATCTAACCTTCCTGTCATAGAACCTGGCTATCTTTCTCTAGTAATTCCTGACATGATGCAGAGTTGTTTCTCTTTTTTCTTCCAAGAGATCTAGGCTCAATAGAAGGGACTCATCATTGTGTCCATTGTTTGCGAATTCAATCATGGGGGATGGAAGCCCAACCTCGACAGGTGCCATCATTTCGATTCCGAAGGCCATGGCAAACGGTGTTTCTTGAATTGCTGACCTGGCTATTGTTCTATATGCCCAAAGTACTTCTGGGAGGTGTTCCACCCATTTACCCTTTAGATCTTCCATCTTGGTTTTCAGAGCTGCTTTTATGGTCCTAATGGTGACCTTCATTTGCCCGTTAGATTGAGGATGGGCTAAGGCTGAAAAGTAGTTATTTATCCTGAGCTCAGCACAAAAAATTTTGAATTTTAGATTGTCAAATTGCTTTCTGTTGTCAGAGAAGATTGCCCTGGGAATACCAAACCTGTAGATTATTGATTTCCACGTGAAGTTCTGGACTTTCTGTTCCGTAATCGTTGCCATGGGTTCTACTTCTGCCCATTTGGTGAAGTAGTCTATCCCAACGATGACGAATTTACACTGTCCCACACAAGTAGGAAGGGGTCCAAGTATGTCCAGACCCCATTGCTGGAAAGGCCATGGGCTTACCACCGAGGTTAAGAGCTCTGGTGGGCAATGGGGGATATTGGCGTGCACTTGACAAATTTTGCATCTTTGGACCAGATCTGTTGCATCCTTGAGCATTGTGGGCTAATAATACCCATGCCTTAACGTTTTTCCTGCCAAAGCCCGAGCTCCGATGTGGTTGCCGCAGACTCCCTCATGGATTTCTCTAAGTATGTAATTGGCATCTTCGTCCCCCACGCATTTAAGAAGAAGTGTTGAACAATCTCGTTTGTATAAGTTTCCCTACAAAATAGAAAATCTGGCTAACCTAGTTCTTAGCTTTGCAGCTTCTTTGGGATCTTCTGGCAAAGTTCCATTTTGAAGATACCCTAGGATAGGGTCCATCCAGCTTGGTGGGGCTTGTACAGGCAGCACTTCTTCATCCTCAATGCACATAGACGATTTTGCTAGGTGCTCCACTGGAATTAATCTGTCCAAATTCTCCTGCGAAGCTGTTGCCAACCTTGCCAAGGCATCTGCTCGCAAGTTTTCAGCTCTTAGGACATGTCTAATCTTAACTTACATGAACTTCTTGATCAGTTCCCGTACTTTGCTGAGGTAAAGGATCATTTTCTCACCTTTAGCTTCATAAGACTCCTCTATCTGTCTTACTACCAGCTGGGAATCACTGCAGATCTCCAACTGCTCTGCCTCCATTGAGTGAGCAAGATTGAGTCTAGCAATGACAGTTTCATATTCTGCCTAGTTGTTTGAAGCCTTAAAGCCAAACCTAAGGGCATATTTGATGTCTATTCCATCTAGAGAGGTCAGTATTAAGCCTGCACCACTTCCTTAAGCGTTGGCAGCTCCATCTATCGAAAGCTTCCATGTGGGGAGGTTAGGCACTAGCTGCACTGCTTCCATAGGTGCTGGTGTTGTAAACTCCATGATGAAATCTACCAGAATTTGCCCTTTGATCATAATTCTAGGCTTGAATCTGATATCAAACTTACTGAGCTCTATGGCCGACTTTATCAACCTCCCTGAAGACTCTGGTTTATGCAGCACTTGTTTCATCGGCTGTTCTGTTGGACCTCGATAGTATGAGCCTAGAAACATAGTCTAAGTCTCCTGGCCATAGTCACCAATGCTAAAGCAAGCCTCTCCATTTTTGGGTACCTCTCCTCTGCCCCCTTAGAGCTCTACTGCAGTAGTAGACTGGTTGCTGAGATCTGTCTCGCTCCTTCACTAGTGTTGTACTGGTTGAGAAATCTGAGACAGCTAGATAGAGAGTAAGTACTTTCCCCTCCAAGGGGCTTACCAAAACAAGAGGGGAGCTCAGGTAAACCTTTAAAGCTTTGAATGCTTCTTCACATCAGGTATCCCATTGAAACGCCTTTTTTAGGACTTGAAAGAAGGGTTGACACTTATCGCTTGATCTGGACACAAAACGACTCAAGACAGCTATTCTCCCAGTCAAGCGTTGGATCTCCCTTATATTAGACGACGGCTGCATATCCAAGACTGCCTTAACCTTTTCTAGGTTAGCCTCAATTCCTCTACTGTTGACTATGAAGCGCAGAAACTTCCCTACAGACACTCCGAATGCACATTTTGTAGGGTTGAGTTTCATCTTGTATTCCTTAAGGACCTGGAATGATTCTGCTAGATACGCAACGTGGAGCTCTGCCTTCAATAATTTTACCAACATATCGTCGATATAGACCTCCATGAATGTTCCAATTTGCCTTTGGAACATTTGATTCACTAGACGCTGGCAGGTGGCTCCTACTTTCTTTAACCCAAAAGGCATGACTTGATAGCAGTATGTTCCCTGCTCAATCACAAAGGAGGTCTTCTCCTGGTTGGTTGGATCCATCCTGATCTGATTATAGCCAGAGAAAGCGTCCATAAAATTGAGGAGCTCGTGTCCAGCGGTAGCATCCATTATTAAGTCGATCTACGGTAAGGGAAAGTTATCCTTGGGGCATGCTCGAGATTAGTGAAGTCAATGCAGAGTCGCCACTTGCCGTTGGTCTTCTTGACAAGAACCATATTTGCTAACCAGGTAGGGTAGTCTACTTCCCTAATGGCTTTGGCAAGGAGAAGTTTGCTGACCTCCTCATTGATTACCTTTTGGCACCCTAGGGTAAAAATTCTTCGTTTCTTCTTAACAGGCTTGCAGGAGGGAGCCACACTTAACTTGTGTGTGATAACCGAGGGGTCGATACCTTCCATGTCTTCTTTCTTCCTGGTGAATACTCATGTGTTCTACTTTAAGAATTGGATGAGAAGGTCCTTTATTTCCCTACTTAGTTTAGACCCGATGTAAACAAGGTGTTCTAACTTCTCATCAAGCTGAACAGGTTCTAGCTCTTCTGATGGCGTTGGCTTAGTGTCCAGTTCATCTCTCATGTCGAGTTTATCTAATTGGATACTTTTGACTTCTTTCTGCTTCATCGAGGTCATGTAGCATTCCCTTGCTACACGTTAGTCTCCTCGGACCACTCCAACTCCATTCTCTATAGAAAATTTTATAACCAGGTAATAGGCAGAGGGGATTGCCTTCATTGCGTTAAGGGTTGGTCTCCCAAACAGCATATTATATGTGGAAGGGGGATCAACCACCAGGAACCTTACTGTGGTGGTAGCCTGGTAGGGAGGACCTCCCATAGTGAGCATGAGCTGAATTGAGCCTAGGAGCAATACCTTTTCCCCTACGAACCCTAACAGGTGAGCACTGACTGGCTCCAACTTTTCCCTGCCTATGTCCATTTTGTAAAACGCAGAAACAAATATGATATCTATAGAGCTCCCGTTGTCAATCAGAACTCAATGAACAGTTTTGTTAGCGACGACAACCCTTACCACCAATGGGTCATCATGGAGATGTTGGTAACCTTCCAAGTCCTGTAAAGGTGATGGTTGTGCTCAGCCAAGGTGCCTTAGACACAATATGCACTCCTAGTGCTTCACCAGCTCTGATTCTATGCAGGTGAGCCTTCCGGGATGAACTAGACTCTCCACCCCCTGCGAATCCTCTAGATATTACTCTGATTTCCTCTAGGGGTTGCTGATGCTGCACAGGAGCTTGCTACTGAGGTGGTGGAGCTTGGTTTTGATTATCTTGAGCTACGTAGCGGCGCAATTGCCCTCGTTAGATCAAGAGCTCAATCTCTTTCTTCAATTGGAGGCAATCATTAGTGTGGCGACAATGATCCCTATAGTACTCACAATACTTCGTGGGATCTCTTTTTGTTGGGTCTGCTTTCATCTAGGGTGGGCACCTTAGAAATTTCTCGTTTTGCACCTTATACAAGATCTATAATATCGTTGCAGTGAGAGGAGGTAGTTTGTCGAGGTGCGTACCTTAGCTCTAACTCTAGTTGTGGAGGACCTAGGCAGTCTCCAACATCTCCCCTCCTTTTGGGGGAGTGATCTCTATCTCTTTTGGGGGACCTATCTCATCCTTTTTCTCTTCTGGGACTTCAGGCCCTCTTCTTCTCCTTTTTTCCTTTAGTTTTTTGCGTGGATGAGCTCCCTACCTTTGAGAGAAGATCTTCCTCACCGTTTTACGTACATCTTTGCCTTAGCCAACACCTCACTCATGCTTGCCTGAGGGTTTTTCGAAATAAAGAACATCATGTCTTTGGATTGCACACCCAAACTAGCTATAAACGCAGTAACGACAAACTTCTCGTCTGGGACATCCACTTTCAATGACTCCGAATTGAACCTCTGGACATAGGACCTGAGGTTCTCTTGGGGTTCCTGCTTCATATTCAACAAGTGGTAGCTCAGCTTTCTATATGTCCGAGCTCCTATGAAATGAGATACAAAGGAGATGAAGAGCTCCTTAAAGGAGGAGATCGAGGCTGGGGGGAACCTATTAAACCACGCTAAGGCTGAGCCCTTCAACGTGATGGCAAAGGCTCTGCAACGCACAGGGTCCTGATATCCATGCAGCTTCATCTGGTTCTTGTAGGTATTGAGGTGATCCACGAGGTCTTTCGTCCCATCAAAAATCTCTATCTGCGGCATTCTAAATTTTGGGGGGAGGGAAAAATGCAACACGTCAGTGGTAAATGAAGACTCAGTCTGTTGTACCAGGGCATCCATTGTGACTGGAGCGTTGCTCTTCACAGCTTCCTTCATGTGGCTGAGCTCTTGCTGGATGTCCCTGAAGCGTTGCTCCCAGTACTGTTCTCTCCTCTCCTACTGATAAGGGAAAAAATTGTTCCTCTCGCCCCCATCGTTTTGACTTTGCACCTCTTCATTGTGTCTGTTCCTAGGGGGTAGATGGGGAACCTACCCTAAGGTCTGGCTATTTTCTCCTCCTTCGTTGACTTCTCTGAGGGGATCGAGGTGTTGTTGTTCTTTGTGAGGTGGATTCTTCTGGCCTTCTTGGGCCGGTTGTGCCTCCGAAGGGCGTTGCAAGAGCTTCAAAAGCTCCTCATTCTGTTGTAGTAGACGTTGATTAAGTAGGTGTAGAGCCTCCAACTCGTTATTTGCGGGGGGATTCCCCATGGGAGGATTAGTCTTTGGGACATTCTCGGGTTGTCTACCGTTAGTAGTTTCCTGTTGGTCCTACATTCGTGGTAGATTTGTTTGGCTTCTGCTCATGTTGTGAGTTGAGACCATCAATTACTGAAAGATCAACGTATTTGTAACAAGAACAGTCGTTTCCCACAGACGGCGCCAAACTGATGGTGTAAATTAGTGTGGATGAGCAGAGGGAATGGATTTTGCTTGATACCTTAGGTCTGAGCTACAAGGCTCGTGAGATTTGTGTTAAGATTACTGGGGGATTGGGGGAATTTTTACCATGAAATTATAGTGGTTCGTCGCATTGGGAGCTCGGCTAATCCATTTTTTAATGGAGACTTTTGCTCTTTTTTGTTTTATTGATAAGGGGAGAGGTTTTTAGAGTAGCATCTGCGCAACTAGGGTTTTTCTTCTCTTCTTTTGCCCCTTTTCAATGGAGGGGTTATACAATATTTATAGAGCAGCCCTTTATTCTATGGGATCTCTACCGAGATCCTTGCCTTTCATCCGTGGATCCCTCCTTGATTTTTGGAGAATATCTTGATTAATTGAGGGTTGTGTGCCTTGAATATGACTCTTTCCCGCCTATAGGTTTCCTGTTAACATCCAATTATTCCCTTATCGTTTTTGCTATTATCTCAACTAGGGGGAGCTCTAGTTATGGTCTTTGGAGTTCTGTGTGTTTTGACTGCCCTCCTCATCCGACCTCCGTGTTTGACCTCCACGCATGAGCTCATGCTTGAAAACTATTCTAGGTATCATCAAAAGCTATGTGTTATCTTAATTCAGTGAATTCAATATGTAGTTTTCATGTTAAATATTGTGAATTACAATGTTTGATAGTGTCAAATTCATTCTACGTTAAATATTTACATCTTGAGTATATAAAAAAAATGTGAACAATTTCAAGGTTTCAAAACATCAGCGCTTGACAAGGAATTTTGCTTTCTTATGGCCAAAGTTATTAATTTCCATTGCCACTATCCTTTTTCATTCAATGATGTCATTTGAACATAAGTTGCTGACATAATTTATTAACCTAATTCATCATAACAATCGGATTTGATGATACCTCAAACAAGCCCTAGCTGTGAGCTCAGGTCACGAGATCAAGAAAGACACGAGGAACTCAGAGAACCAGGGGAGTGGAGCTCCCCTTGGGGAGATCGTAGCAGAATCGACTAGGAAACAGCTGGGTGACAGCGAAAATTGGGCCCCATGCTTGAAACTCTCAACCAACCAAGATTCTCTCCTAAAATCAAGGAGGATCTCATGAATAATGGGCAAAGATCTTAGCTGAAATCCCACAGAATAGGGGCAGCCTTATAAATACTATGTAACGCCTCATCGAGAGAGAGAGACAAAAAAAGAACCCTAATTGGATTATGCACTATCTTGTATTACATTCAAATAATCAATAGAGAAGAATAGGAGCAAGAGCCTCCATTTGAGAGTAGATTAGCCGAGCTCCAGAGCCGGTGAACCACTATATTCCTACTATGTAAATTCCCTTATTCCCTAAGAAACACTTCATCACTGCCATTACGAAGTTGGTAGTCTAACTTCATCGTTGGTCCCACGTACTCTGTTCGCCCTCATTTGTCTGCACCATCAGTTTGGCGCCGTCTGTGGGAATTACTGTTCCTGTTACAAATAAGCTGATCTTTCAGTGACTGATGGTGTCAACACGAAACATTAGCAGAAACCAAACAAATCCATCTCGGATGCAAGACCAACAGGGAGCCACCAATGGCAGACAGTCAGAGAACGTCCTAGAAACTGATCCTCCCATGGGGAATTCCCCCACAAATAACGAGATGGAGGCCCTTCGCCTCGTCAATCAGCACTTGATAAAGCAAAACGAGTAGCTTTTGAAGCTCTTACAGCGCCCACAGAAGGCATATCCGGCCCAAAAAGGTCAAAATAGTCCCCATTATAGGGATTAACAACATCTCAATCCACTCAGAGAAGACAACGAAGGAGGAGAGAACAGCCAAACCTTGGAGTAGATTCCCCAACTACCCCCTAGGAACGGCCACAATGAGGAAGTACAAAGTCAAAACCATGAAGGTGAAAAGAATGATGTCTTCCCTTATCAACAGGAGAGAAGGGAGCAATATTGGGAGCAACGCTTCAAAGGCATCCAACAAGAGCTCAGCCACATGAAGGAAGCGGTCAGAAGTAAAGCTCCAGTTACAATGGACGCCTTGGTGCAACAGACTGAATCTCCATTCACGCCTGGGGTGCTGCATTTTCCCATCCCACCAAAGTTTAGGATGCCATAGATAGAGTCCTTTGATGGAACCAGGGACCCCATGGACCACCTCAATACTTATAAGAACCAGATGGAATTGCACGGGTACTAGGACCCTGTACACTGTCGAGCCTTTGCCATCACTTTGAAGGGTTCAGCCTTGGCGTGGTTTAACAGGCTTCCCCTGGCCTCAATCTCTTCCTTCAAAGAGCTTTCCATTTCCTTCGTATCCCACTTCATAGGGGCTCGAACCTATAGAAAGCCGAGCTATCACCTTTTGAATGTGAAACAGAGACCACAAGAAAATCTCGGGTCATATGTCTAAAGATTTAATTCGGAGTCGTTAAAGGTGGATGTCCCAGACGAAAAGTTCGCCATCACTGCCTTCATAGCTGGTCTAGAGGTGCAGTCTAAAGATTTGATTTTCTCCATATCAAAAAATCCCCAAGCAAGCACAGTCGAGGTGCTTGCCAAAGCGGAGAAATACATAAACGGCGAAGAAGCTCTTTTTTCTAAGGTAGGGAGCTCTTCTGCACATAGAAACAAGGGAAAGAAAGAGAAAAAGAGGAACCGAAGTCCCAGGACAGAGAGGGAAAGAAACAGATCTCCAAAGAGAGATAGATCTCCCAAAAGAGACAAAGAGCGATCCCCAAAAAGAAGGGGGAACGTTAGAGACCGCTTAGGCCCCCAGCAGCCTGAACTACATCCGAGGTATGCACCTCAGCAATATACCCCTCTCACTGCGACAGTGTCTCAGATCCTATACGAGGTGCAGAACGAGAAATTCCTAAGGTGGCCTCCACGAATAAAGGCAGATCCGTCTAAAAGAGACCCTACGAAATATTGCGAGTATCATAGGGATCATGGCCATCATACCAAAAATTGCATTTAGCTAAAAAAAGAGATCGAGTTCTTGATCCAGAGGGGATAGTTATGATGATTTGTCGCCCATGACAACCATAACAGGGCTCCACCACCACCGGCACCTCAACAACAAGCCCCTGCACAGCACCAGTAACCCTTACGGCAGATCAGAGTAATATCTGGAGGATTTGTTAGCGGTGGAGAATCCAGTGCAGCCAGGAAAGCACACATGCGCAGGATCAGAGCTAGCGAAGAGTTGGAAGTACACACCGTGTCCAAAATACCTCGGCTGAGCACAACCATCACTTTTTTGGATTCAAACTTGGAAGGTTGTCAATATCCCCATGATGACCCATTTGTCGTAAGGGCTATTGTGGCTAACCAAACTGTTCATCGAGTTTTAATTGACAATGGGAGCTCGGCCAACATCATTTTTGCCTCTGCCTTTGACAAAATGGGCATAGGAAGGGAGAAGCTTGAGCCAGTGAGTGCTCACTTGATGGGGTTCTCAGGGGAGAGGGTGCTACCCCTAGGATCCACCCAACTCGTGCTCACTATGGGGGACCCTCCTTGTCAAGCCACCACCACTGTGAAATTCCTGGTAGTTGACGCCCCTTCTGCATACAATATACTACTTGGGAGACCATCCCTCAATGCAATGAAGGCTATCCCTTCAGTATATCACCTGGTTGTAAAATTTCCTATAGAAAATAGAGTTGGAATGGTCCGAGGAGACCAGTGAATAGCCAGGTAGTGCTACATGGCCTCGGTGAAGCAAAAAGAGGTTGAAACTATCCAACTAGATGAGCTTGACATGAGGGACAAGCTGGACACCAGGCCCATACCGTCAGAAGAGCTAGAGTCAATCCAGCTCGATGAATAGCATGAACATATTGTTTACGTGGGATCTAAGTTGAGCAAAGAAATGAAAGACCTACTCATCCAATTCCTGAGGAAGAACATGGGAGTGTTCGCTTGGAAGCAAGAGGACATGGAAAGCATTGACCCCTCAGTCATCACACACAAGCTAAGCGTGAATCCCATTTGCAAATCTGTTAAATAGAAGCGGGGAAGTTTTACTCCAGAACACCAGAAGGCAATTAACGAGGAGGTCAATAAACTCCTCCACGGCAAAGCCATCAGAGAGGTAGACTACCCTACCTGGTTGGCGAATGTGGTGCTGGTCAAGAAGACCAATGGGAAATGGCAGCTCTGCATTGATTTCACTAATCTCAATCGAGCATGCCCCAGGACAGCTTTACCTTACCTCGAATCGACTTGATCATGGATGCAACTGCTGGGCATGAGCTCCTCAACTTCATGAATGCTTTCTCAGGTTATAATCAGATCAGGATGGACCTAGCAGACCAGGAGAAGGCTTCATTTGTGACTGAACAGGGGACTTACTGCTACCAAGTCATGCCTTTTAGATTGAAGAATGCTGGAGCCACCTATCAGCGACCAGTGAATAGAATGTTCCAGAAGCAAATTGGGACATCCATGGAGGTTTATATTGACGAAATATTGGTAAAATCACTGAAGGCAGAGCTGCACATTGAGCATCTAGCAGAATCGTTCCAAATCCTCAAGGAGTACAAGATGAAGCTCAACCCTGCAAAGTGCATCTTTGGGGTATCAGCGGGGAAGTTTCTGGGATTCATAGTCAACGGCAGAGGAATCGAGGCTAACCCATAAAAGATTAAGGCAGTTCTGGATATGCGACCACCATCCAACATTAGGGAGATCCAACGCCTGACAGGAAGGATAGCCGCCTTGAGTCGTTTTGTATCCAAATTAAGTGACAAGTGTCAACCTTTCTTTCAGGTCTTGAAGAAGGCTTTTCAGTGGGGCCCCCAGTGTGAAGAAGCATTCAAAGCACTAAAGGAGTACCTAAGCTCTCCCCATGTCCTGGTAAGCCCCTTAGAAGGGGAAGTGCTTACTCTTTATTTAGCTATTTCAGATTTTTCAACCAGCGCAGCACTAGTTAAGGAGCGAGACAGAGCTCAGCAGCCAGTGTACTACTGTAGCAGAGCTCTGAGGGGGGCAGAGGAGAGATATCCAAAGATGGATAAGCTAGTTTTGGCCCTGGTGACTACGGCTAGGAGATTTAGATCATTTTTTTAGGTTCATACTATCGAGGTTCCAACAGATCAGCCAATTAAGCAAATGCTGCATAAACCAGAGTCTTCAGGAAGGCTAGTTAAGTGGACGATATAGTTTAGCAAATTTGATATTAGGTATAAGCTAAGGACTGCAATCAAAGAGCAAATTTTGGCAGATTTTACCACAGAATTCACTACAGTAACACCCACGGAAGCCACACTGCTAATACTTGACCTTCCCGTATGGAAACTTTTGGTAGACGGAGTTGCCAATGCCCAAGGAAGCGGCGCAGGATTGATCCTGACCTCTCCAGATGGAATAGACATGGAATACGCCCTCAGGTTTGGGTTTAAGGCTTCAAACAACGAGACATAATATGAAGTTGTCATTGTTGGGCTCAACCTTGCTCATTCAATGAAGGCAGAGCAGCTGGAGATCAGCAGCGATTCCCAGCTTATCGTGAAACAGATAGAGGAGTCATACAAGGCTAAGGGTGAGAAAATGGTTCTCTACCTCAGAAAGGTATAGGAATTGATTAAGAAGTTTGTGCAAGTTAAGTTCAAGCATGTTCCTAGAACCAAAAATTCGAGACTAGACGCCTTGGTAAGGTTGGCAATAGCTTTGCAGGAGAATTTGGATAGGTTAATTCCAGTGGAGCATTTAGCAGAACCATCTGTATGCATGGAAGATGAAGAAATTCTGCCTGTGCAAACACCACCGAGCTGGATGGACCCCGTCAGAGGGTATCTTCAAAATGGGACCTTGCCGGAAGATCCCAAAGAAGCTGCGAAACTAAGAGTCAGGTCAGCTAGATTTTCTATTTTGTAGGGAAACCTATACAAACAAGGATTTTCAACACCTCTACTTAAATGTGTGGGAGATGAAGATGCTAACTACATACTCAGAGAGGTGAGTCCGCGACAATCACATCGGAGCTCGGGTCCTAACAGGAAAAGTATTGAGGCAGGGGGTACTACTGACGCACTATGCTCAAAGATGCTGCAGATCTGGTCAAAAGATGTAAAGCTTGCCAAATACACGCCAACATTCCCCACTGCCCACTAGAGCTCCTAACATCGGTGGTGATTCCCTTGCCTTTTCAACAATGGGGTTTAGATATACTTGGCCCCCTCCTTACGGGGGTTGGACAATGCAAGTTCGCCATTATTGGGGTGAACTACTTCACCAAATGGGCAGAGGCAGAGCCTTTGGCAACAATCATAGAACAAAAAGTCCAAAACTTTGTCTGAAAGTTGATAATCTGCAGGTTTGGGATTCCAATGGCAGTTGTTTCAGACAATGGGAAGCAGTTCGATAACCCTAAGTTCAAGAAGTTTTGTGCCGAGCTGGGAATAAGAAATTTCTTTTTTGCCCCAGCTCATCCCCAATCCAACGGGCAAGCAGAGGTCACCATTCGAACAATAAAGACCGCCCTGAAAACTAAGCTGGAAACACTGAAAGGAAAATGGGGGGAGCAGCTCCCTGAGGTGTTATAGGCTTACAGAACCACAGCCAGGACAGCTACTCAGGAAACTCTGTTTGTGTTGGCTTTCGGAACTGAAGGAGTGGCTCCCATGGAGATAGGGCTCCCGTCCCCCAGAATTGAGTTTAGCGACACAAGGCATAATGATGAGGCACTGCTACTCAACCTCCATCTATTGGATGAGAAGAGAGACGAGGTCTTATAGCGCATAAAGCATTATCAGAGGAAGACAGCCAGGTACTACGACAAGAAAGTAAAGCACAGAAGTTACAAGGTAGGGGATCTAGTCCTTAGAAAGCTTCTGCTTGCGAGGAAGGACCCTTCCCACGGGAAACTAGGCCCAAACTGGAAAGGTCCTTATATCATATCAAGGGTTATCAGGCCCGGGAACTATGAGCTGCAAACTGAGGAAAGAAAAATCATGTCTCATTCTTGGAATGCAGAACACCTTAAGAGGTTTTTTCAGTAAATTTTTCTATAATAGAATCATTCTTTCAATTAAACTGAGAACTTTTGACCCTCGCTTGTATATGTCTGCAAAAAAAAAAACGCTTCTAACTCAAAGATGAGCTCTTCAGCTCATAAAATAGAGATGAGCTCTTCAACTCATAAAATTGAGATGAGCTTTCCAGCTCATAAAATTGAGATGAGCTTTCCAGCTCATAAAGCCAAGATGAGTGCTTCAGCTCATAAAATAAAGGTCAGCTCTCCAGCTCATAAAACCAAGATAAGCTCTTCAAATCATAAAATATAGATGAGCTCTTCAGCTCATAAAATAATGATGAGCTCTTCAGCTCATAAACTAATGATGAGCTCTTCAGCTCATAAAACCAATATGAGCTCTCCAGCTCATAAAACCAATATGAGCTCTTTAACTCATAAAATAAAGGTGAGCTCTTCAGCTCATAAAATTTAGATGAGTTTTTTAGCTCATAAAGATAAGATGAGCTCTTCAGCTCATAAAATAATAATAAGTTCTTCAGCTCATAAAATAAAGATAAAATTTTTAATTTATAAACAGAGCTCTGCGGCTCACTTTGAACAGTTCAGTTCATAAAAAAGAGTCCTATAGCTCAAGATGAACTCTTTGGTTTCATAAAAAGAACTCTGTAGCTCACAACTTACCCTACCAGTCCACTCAAAAAGGTCCTGAAACCCATGAATAGAGACATATAACTAGATTCAAGATTACAAGTTCAAGAGTCCACAGAAGAACCAGTAGCCATCAAATAAGAATAGAGGTTCATATATCCAGCAACAGTGCAAAAGAAAAAAAAAAGGGGGTAACAAGAGATATTCTCAATCCTTATTCACCCTTTAAGCGTCTCCGGAGCTTTGCAACTTCCTCCTTCATGCGGGCATTTTCTTCTTTTAGCTCATCCCTTTCCTTCTAGACTTCTGTCAGAAGATTTATAAATCTCAGTCCAGATGAGGAGAACAGTATGGTGGCCAGAGAAGATCCAGATAAAGAAGAGGAGTCACTGGCATGGCCACTTTTTCATTTTCCAGAGGAAGTACCAACGTCCTCAACCTAATCAGATTCAGAAGGACAGGAATCAGCAGAATCTGGGTAAGAAACAAAGTCCATAGCGGCACCGGCAGCACTGAACAGAAATAAGTTATCTGATGTCACCAACTCAGAATAGAATACAGGTTCAACTTCTATCATCTGATCAATTTACATCTCCTCTAACAGATTCAATTCGGGAGGACCTGTAAACCAAATTAATTCCTATGATTAGGAGATTACATCTAGAGATCCGAACAAATATAGGTTGCCGACATACTTACTTGAATAAGAGTAGCTCCTCCAGGATCTAGGAACTCTGCACTCTCTGTAGTGCAGCTCTATGGATCTCCAAGAATCCCCAGTAACATAAAAGAAGCGATTGACCCATACCTTAGGAGGAGAAGGAAGGTCAAACACCAGACGCCGCAGCTTGAAGTGCCTCCACCGAAAATAGACAAAGCATAGGACCTCATCCTCCTTAACGTCGAAAAAGTAGAAGAATTCTCCCACAGTGGAGAATTTGCCATCACCACGCAAGCGCCAAAACAGAAAGAAACTGATCATGATGGCCCACCCCTTGGGAGAGAGACGAGAAAGGCATAACCCATAATAGACTAAGATATAACCAACAGCGGGATGAATGGGGAGACACAGCCCCATGTCCAAAGCCCCCTCAAAAAAATAAGTCTCCTCTNAAGGCATAACCCACAATAGGCCAAGATGTAACCAACAGCGAGATGAATGGGGAGACACAACCCCATGTCCAAAGCCCCCTCAAAAAAGCAAGTCTCCCCTCGAGGGAGATAATTGCAGGGCTCATCAGAAGATGGGGCTCGCAAAGCTAGTTCTACGTCAAGAAAGAATTTCTTCTTTATCCCGACTAAGTCTGACGGTGACAATGACGAAGACACTAAGTAACGGGTCTTCCACTCCTACTCAATTTCGCAGGAGCTTCGTTCCCTGAACAGGGGGGAGATTGGGGCAGCCATTGGAGTTGTAGGAAGGCAAAAGGGAGACGTGTGAAGAAGATAACAAAGGTGAAAGGAGGGAATGAATGTCCATGGAATCAAGAAGTCAATATATTAAAGAATCAAGAAGCACATCGAACCCAAAGGCGGCGAACATTTGGGTTTTCAAATTAAGGCAACAGATATGTTTAAAGAAGACAATAAAATATGGACAATAAAGGAGGAGTTAATGACAGATTCTACTAGTCATGAGCCATTAAATAGCCAAGGAAGGCTTGATACAGCCTTGGATAAGCCTAGGAGGTCGGATTCTTTCCTCGGTTATGACGGGGTTCAATAATTTAAATAGTTGGATCACCTCCCGAAAGAGACTTCTCAGATTTCTTTGGGCTGACTAAAAGAGAAACTTTATTCCTGAGGCACAACAAGGCTTCATGAGTATAGGCAGCTACTAGAACCATATCCCCAGCAAAGCTAGCAAATGCACTAGAAGCAACCACACCCTAGTCTTTACACCTAGAAATAAGGAGAGACCTTCCAAGAATGAAACCAGATTTTTAGGGGGTCAATAAGCTTTGTTGACCCTAATGGAGTTCTGGGAGGTCTACACCAAGGGTTTCAAGCTTCGGGGAATTAGGAGCTCAGTCAGGGGTATACATGGTAGCTCTGGGCCCCGTTGCCTCAAGGGGGAGGAAAGAAGGAGAAAGAGACTTCTTCTAGTGAGATTGGATTAGTAGAAGGAAATAATAGCCTCAACATTTTTCCGTTACCCCTCATCCACCTCAAGCATTTTCAGCACTCAGTGAGCCTAGGCAAAACTCAACCCCTGACTTTTGAGGTAAGATGCCTTTCCAGAAAGATCAGCTCGTATGGTTGTGTGGACCTTCTGATACATCTCCTCGAAAAAGCCTTATGTGGACCTCGGGTTAAACTTCTAGAAAGGCTCTTCTTCCAACAAAGTTCTTATGCATTCAGCAACATAGCCTCCAAAGATGTACTTGTGATGGACCTCAACATTAAGTTGCTTACTCTCTTTCCCAAATCTAGTAAACCTTTTGTCACTGTAAGGAATGTCACGTCTACCATCCAATGCTCCCTTTAGGGTGGGCTCTACTTTAAGCTTTTCAAAAACAAAAAAGATCAAGAATCAAATGTACAAAAACAGAAGGTTAACATCCATAAGACTCCAGACCACGTAGCTTCAACATTCCCTTGATACTCCTCATCCATCTCAAGCAATAACAGCCCTCAACTGTCCAGCAGAAGTTTAGGGCAATAAGTTACAATATAACATGGGAGATTAACTATGGGTCCACGATAGAGCTCGGCGATCCTAGAAAACTCTCCGAGGTCCCAAACGTTCGAATATTTATGAGTTAAGTGTAGCTCGTATGGCTGCACGGACCTTCCAAGACAGCTCCCAACTATTCAAACAAGAAGCATACTCTCTTCGACCAAACACAAGCATGGTAATCTCCTAAAGTCAGATCTCAATTCCTTTCCTCTCAAAAGAGCTCAGGAAGCCAGCAGACTTGAAGTTCCAGCAGCTTTGCTTTCAGAGAAACACAGTTCCTCTCAAAGCAATGGGGGGCAATGAGAGTACAGAGTAGTACACGAGCAGCTAACCACAGAATAATGAGAGTAGATCTAAGAAAAGTAGAGTAGACTGCATTGAAGAGCAAGTTGGATTGTGTTATTGTGTTAGAGTAGAATAGACTGCATTGAAGAGCAAGTTGGGTTGTGTTGAGTAGAGTAAACTGTATTAAAAGAGCGAGTTAGATTGTGTTAGAAAGCAATTAGAGAAAGAGGAAAAAAATCAGTGCGTTTACCATTCAGACGAGTCAGGAAAGCATGCCAAGTTTATATTTCCCAATAGAAGTTACAAATGCTAAAAAAAAAAGGAAATAAAAGATCATAAGTTTCTGAAGAGAGAATATGTGGAGGATCCTGCAATATAGTTACTATAGCCTCAGTAGCAGGAACAGAGGCAGGGCTCAATAGCTCACTAGGCAACCCTTCTGGCAAAGCAACAGTTGAAATCTCAGAAGAGCCAAGAACAGGCGAGGAGGCTGGGGCCTCGATTTCAAGTAGAGCTCTCGTTACCAGATCAACAGAAAAGGACATATTAGCAGGAACAGCTGGAAGAGTGGATATTTCAGTACCTTCCAAAGCCCTATCAGAGGCAGCAGGAGCCAAGGTGTTGTCATCGCCCTCTGAATCAGACTCCTCCAACTCCTCCTCAGTGGGGATGGCAAAGTCAAAGTCGAGGTTTGGGTAGGCCTTCTCCTCTTTGTGTTGAAAGGCCAACCATCTTGAGGCCCACTTGGTGGTGACATCATCCTTTAGCTCGGCTATTATATCATCCTTCTCCTTGACAGCTGTCTTCTGCACCTCGAGCTCACCGCATAGGATCTCATTCGCCTCAGCCAGTATAACATACTCCTTTCTAAGGCTCTCGAGGAAGCCCCGAGCATCAAAGGCTTCCTAGCTAGTTTTGTTCCAGGCATTGGTTTTGAGTAGCAACTATTCCCTAGTCATCCTCAGCTCATCCCTGACCTTCTTCTCTCTTTCCTCAGCCCTATCCTTAGCAGCTTGAAGGTCTTCGTAGTCAGAGGCCTGTTTCTCCATTTGCTCCTCGAGATTTTGCACCTGAGCTCTGAGGCTCTCATTGTCAAAGGTCAGCTCAACGACCTTAAACTCGTATGTCTTCAAAACTTTGGCAGAGTCCTCCGAAGATCGGACCCTGCCCATCAAGTTCTTCAAATGAAGAGCCATCTGTGGACAAAAAAAGGAAATAGACAGAGATCAGCACAATTCAACCGTGCCGAGCTAAAAACCAGTGTGAAAATACTTATAGTGGTTGCTCCCTAGAGAGCTGAACAGAAATAGGCCTTAGGAGGTATGATAGAGGCCCTCTGAATATCGAATTCAGGGAGAATGGATAAAATGGCCCCAGCAGCCAACTCAGCATTGTCGAAGAAGGAGTCTTCATCAGTCTTCTGGCCCTCCCTCTTTTCGACTTTGGGACTCCGGAGAAACAGCTGGGATGGTTGCTCAGGCGGTCCGGGGAGTGCAAAGTCTGGCTTGATTCCAGTAATCAGCCCTAATACTCCCTCAACCTCAGAAGATGTGGGGGAAGCCAGCCCTGGCTCGAAAGTCTTTTGTGGGGCAAATTGGATCCCTTGAAGAGGAGAAGGGGCCAGGGATTGAGATGAGGGAGTCTGTCCTCCCTTGCTCAAGGCAAGAGAAGAGGGCACTCCCAACTTCTGCACTTTAGCTTTGTCAACGGGGTTGCCTTCAGAACTGATATCAACCTTCCGTTTGCCACTTTTCCTACTCTTCTTCAGTAGGTCAATTTTAGCCCGAAGTTCCTCAGGGGTAGATTTCATTATGGAGGAGCCTAGGAGATCTGAACCGAGCAAGTTAAACAGAAGAGAGGAAAAAGAAGGGAAGGTAAGGGAACCAACTCAGAAAGTGTTACCTTCTATGTCTTCAGGTCTAACAACTGAGATAGGGAGCGGAGCTTCTATCGATATCTTAGGAGGACTAAATCTCTGTGTTACTAAGACCCAGGATTTGATGAGCTCGGAGTACTTCCCTGGATTATACTTCTCCAACTTTCGCTTTACCCTCTCGTCTTCAGCACTGAGCTCTGGTCGAATGCCTGCAAAAAAACACAAGGAGAGCAAAGGTTAAAAAAGGTGACTTAACAATTCCCAAACCAGAGCTCAATCAGTTCGAGCAAGGGCTCACCTAAGTTATCAGGGCGGACCAAGTTCTAGGGATACCTAGAGTATCAGTCTTGTCAGCAGGGTTGTACTCCCAGTTGGTGCCCCTAAAGAAAAAGAATTATTTCTTCCAACCCTTATGGGAGCTCAAGAGATGAGTAATGATTTGCTTAGTCGTGGTTCGCTTGGAGATATATAAGAAACCCTCTGATAAGGTGAGCTTGACATTAAAAAGATCCACAAGGAAGGAAAGGTTGGGGATCCCGAGTCCAGGAATCTTGAATAAAACAAGAAGACCCACAAGTACACCCCAGAAATTAGGGGAGAGCTGAGCAGGGCAGACATTGAAGTGTTGCAGAACACTCTTGATGAAGGGATGCATAGGAAAGCGAAGGTCATTCTCAAAAGTGGCCACAAAGAAACATACTCTCTTATGAACTTGGGTAACGTATGAGGTGTATTTATCTGGACACCAGGAGGAAAACCGTAACGAGCACTGAGAATTTTCATATGAGAAGAGTCAACCTCACTAGGTCCTACGAGCTCAGCATGCCTAAAGGCAGCCCCTGTGCCCACTGCGCTGTCAAAGACTTCTATCCCACTCACCTTGCCCTTACCTTTTGTTAGGATTAGGGGGCACAGAAGAAGACGATGAAGATGATTCCTCAGTATTTTTCTCGGCATCGACAACATCCACACTAGGGAAATTGTCGATTTTCTCGCCTACATCCCCTAAATTAGTGTCCTCTTCGGCAGACCTTTCCCCCAAGAGAGAAGCAGAGGAACGTGTAACTCTGGAAGGAGTAGACATGACTGGACAGGAGAAAGGTAAACTGAAAAAATGGTAGAGAGGAGGAATACTAATTAAGTATTCCCTAATAACCCTAGGGTCAGCGCAGTAGCTTCCAACAGCAAGGATTCGCACGATTGAAGACCTGCCCATGAAGTAGGAGAGAGGAGACAAGCAGTAATTTTGATTCCAAAAGTAAAAGAACTGAAAGGCCCAAAAATGCAATGGCCACCTCGAATTCAAGGGATCCAGAACGAGAAAAGGTGAAAAAGGGACAAAAGAGCGTACCTAGGTGGGAAAGAGCAACGAACAGCAGCCTAGAGCGAAATGGAAGAAAGAGGGCAATACAAATCTTCAAATCGAACCCACAGAACTCGATTTTGAACGAGGAATCAGAGAACTCCAAACCAAAAAACCAGAAAATCGCAAGAAGAGAGAAGCAGCAGAGAGGTTAAATAGTGGAATAGGGTGGTTCAGATAGCCGTTTGAGTATTTAAAGCCTGAGAGACGTGGACTGGAATGTGCGCGGGAAACGAGGAAGCCATGATTTCTAAAAATCGTCAAAAAGGCCTAACTCATGTGCAAGCCAAGGTCAGCCACGTGCAGATCCTGCTCGATTTAAAAAACAGCTCAACCCCTGCCCAAGCCCGCTTGAACCAGGGGCTGGGGGGCAACTAATGATACCTCAAACAAGCCCTAGCTGTGAGCTCAGGTCAGGAGGTCAGGAAAGACACGGGAACTCAGAGAACCAGAGGTGGAGCTCCCCTTGGGGAAATCGTAGCAGAACCGACCAGGAAACAGCTGGATGAATGCGAAAATTGGGCCCCATGCTTGAAACTCTCAATCAACCAAGATTCTCTCCTAAAATCAAAGAGGATCCCATGAATAATGGGCAAAGATCTCGGCTGAAATTTCACAGAATAGGGGGCAGCCTTATAAATATTATGTAACGCCTCATCGAGAGAGAGCCAAAAAAAGAACCCTAATTGGATTATGCACTGTCATGTATTACATTCAAATAATCAATAGAGAAGAATAGGAGCAAAAGCCTCCATTTGAGAGTGGATTAGCCGAGCTCCAGAGCCGGTGAACCACTATATTCCTACTACGCAAATTCTCCTATCCCCTAAGAAACACTTCATCACTGCCATTACGAAGTTGACAGCCTAACTTCACAGTTGGTCCCACGCACTCTGTTCGCCCTCATTAGTCTGCACCATCAGGATTGATTATGGGTCATAACAAATACTAGGACTCACAATCAATCCAATAGTTATGAATAATTATTACAGGGAATTAGGTCAATAAATTATGTTCAATTTATATTATTCATTTTCATTTCAAGTTCACGTCACATTAGTGATTAACTGAGAGGGCACGAAATGCTTACAAAACTAGAACAGTTTAAGGCAATACGCACGAAATGTTTCATAGAACAATCACTCGAACATGCCAGCATTGAGTCGAATAACTTGGGATCGGAGACATCTTGAACGATTCGGCCAAATTGCGTGAAACTCGTTCACATAAAATTTGGAACGGTATTGAATTGAAAGACATCCAACAAAGTAACCTTCCACAAATCCTCCCCTCCTGTACCCATGCTATTCCCGTCTGGTCCTTAACCTTAGCGTCATTACTGTTAGTATCCTCAAGAATATATTGCCGATTATATTATGAGGTAAATTGCACATTGTATGTTGAAAGATTTTAAAATTTTTACTTTACACTCTCAATAATTAAATTTCTTACATTTCATCCTTAATGTATAAAAAGTATTGCAGTATGACATTTCTGTAAACTTTCAGTTAGTTTTTACATCAATATCAATAGAATAGTTTTTTGATGGAAAAAATAACAGAAGCTAACGGAAGGGTCACGTTGCAACACTTTTGATATATTAAGGGTACAATATAAAAAATTTAATTTTTAAAAGTAAATAGTTGAGAATCTTTGATTAGAAAGAAATCAATTATATAAAGTAAAAATAATAGAAAATAAAGTAAAGGAAAGAAAAAAGAGTCGTCTAAAGAACATGAAATTAATTTACAGTGATTAAGATCAAGATGAGGAATCATCCAGAGAACTTTTAACACCAAGAAAAAAAAAAGCACAAATACAATCAAATAGATTTCAAGTTGACAGAATGATTTAAATTAGAAAAAATAGCTATGGATGAACAATAGTTATGACTTTTTCATGTAAAACAGTAATGCTTTCTGGGAAAAAAAAATACTACACCAATTTCATGGCAATTTTTTTTTTTTAGCAATATTATTGGTTCTTAATTGGCTGACCTAATTGGCTGACCTAATTCACTATGACCTTTGGATTGATTGTGGAGCTCATCAAACATTGGAACTTGGTGTTGATCTAATGGTTGTGCTGAAGTCACATTATTATGTCAGCAAATTAAGTCAGATTTTTAGGTTCAAATAATATTACTCTTTTTTTTATAACTTAATCAAATATCACATAATAAATCAAAGGGCAAATAGCAGTTTGTATCCTAAAAGATTAAAAAAAATTAATTATTTTAAATTGCACACTCAATTAAATTAATCGGTAGCAATGTGATCCCAATCATAACATTTGTTTCAATTTTAATCAAATTGACAGTCACGTGGACGTACGTGAAAAAGGGAAGGATCATAATCTTACAGTAGTCATTACATGCATTTCACGTGACTGTCAATTTGACGAAAATCACAATCCCAACCATAACATCCATGACAATTTTTATTGGATTGATAAGCACATTAGTCGCATCGCACGTGAAAAGGGAAAGTGTCATAATCAAACAAAAGTCATCACATACATCTAACGTGGCTGACAATTTGATGCAAATGGCAACAAATGTTATGGTTGGGGTCATATTGCTACTAACTAATTTAATTGAAGGTTGAATTCGGAACAATTGACCTTTGAAGGTGCAATTTGAAATCTTTGGGGTGCAAACTGTTATTTACCCTAAACCAAATACCATAATTGATGTCACAGTATGAAACCAGTTGTGCAATTTAACCCCAAAAAAAGGTTGCACAAAGACATAAAAACGACCGTGCAAAACAATTAGATCTCTCCTTGGCTCGAGTACAAAATGTGAATTAGTTATAGAGGGCTTTAGAATGTACCCTAATATCATCTCACATATCAATCAATCTCCAAAATCTTTTTGTTTTTGTTTGGTAAACATGAATCCCCAAAATTGAAAGGTAGAGAACTGCTAATTTTCCAGTGAAAAAGAAACTGGCAGGGCTTGGAAAACGAGAGAAAGAAAACCAATGAAAGCAAAAATGCATTTAGAACACTTTCATTTAACAGAGACTATTGTCAGCAACACTTTGTAAAAGCACAACCCAAATTATAAGGAAATGGTGCATGAGTTGATTGATGGATTGATCAGACGATCTAGGTGAATCATACAAGAACTATTTGATGAACTGGTTGACACACGGATCGCCTGACCAAGTCAACACCTGTGATCTAAAACAAGTCATACAGAATGTGTAAATGATAACAGAAACGCCAACAACAAATCTTCAACCCCTGTACAACAAGGCACAAAGGATGCAAGCTATAGATGCTATTCGAAAGACAAGTAATGGTATATCCTATTGGCAGCACTTCAAAAGATCATTCGTTGCACATACCATGTAACTCATAAAACTTGGAATTAGACAAGAAGCCAAAGGCTTCCATGCTTACAGAGATGATAAACCAGAGAGGCAATGTAAACACAGAACAAAGTGCACAAACAAGGGATCATACAAAAAGGTAATATGGTAACCTCCAGCTACACATTTAGTTATGCAATTCTTTTTTCCTTTTTAACCATTGTTGCAGCTCAAAAATACAGGCATGCAATTTAAACAATTAGATATAAACTGGCAACACTTGAGCTCTTCTACAGCTGCTGGGGTTGAAATGGAGAAGTCACGAGGCATTACGAAATATATTCCTTCTAGTCCTCATTTTGTCCCTCGACTGAAACTAAGCTCTCCTTGTAACTAAAAACCGAAAGTCCACAATTTGTGAAATCTCCATAGATTCCAAGACCCGTAGTTTCCTTTCCTTAGTGTCGTGGTTGTACAAAACCAGCTCTGAACAGCCACTTTCAAGCAAAAGATCCTCATTCTTCCAAAACCCAAGCAGCCGGAAGACTTCTGGAAAAGGTTTAACAATTAAGAGTTTGATCCAACACCCTTCCTCCTTCATCACCATTTGTCAATAATAAACTGCAGAACCATATCCGTCTGACAAAGAAACAGGGCAATACCATCATTTTACAAAGAAAGATTCACCCAAGTTTTTTTACGGTGATCAGGCACCTGTATCTCTCTATATACCTCAGAGGTCATATTTAATGAAAGGACACTACGATTCTCACCGTTTTCAGATGACAGCCACTAATAACCTCCATTCACATATGTGGCACACAGTGAACTGTGCACGGTGCGGTTAGGGAGTTCAAGAGGGTCAAGATATCTCCATGAATCACTACCTAGAGTATATATAGCAACAACATAAGGAAGGTAAGGAGGGTTATCCATTTGCTCATCCCAAAAGGAACGAATCCAAATAAACTTGTAAATGTTCGCCTTGGTGTCCAACCCAAATCCAAATATATGCCAAATGGCAGAGAAATATGGTGGTAAGATGGAGTGGGATGCAGGGAGGAGCCTAAACTCTCTAGTAGCAGGGTTCCACAGAACCATGTTATTGGCATGGCCATTGTGAAGGAAAAAAAAGCCGTCTATGGAACCAATCCCAGTTTCCATTGCCGTGGTGGGAATATGTAGATATTCAATTTCATCATGTATAGACGGCATACCCTTGAGTGTTTTGTCAGGGAACAAGGCAACACCATATGTATGAGCGTCGAAATCGTAATGATGAACAAGGAGACGGGCTTGATTGTGTTCCTGGTTGAAGTGCTCGCGAATAAAACTAGGCTTTTTTTGTACGAGTGTACCAATGCTTGCAAACACACTTGAATCGCAACAGTGATTTCACGGGCAGCGTTGAGAGATTCTCAATCACAACATCTTCTGGCAACTCTGGATCACAAGTGCTCAACATTTTACCCCTCAACTCTCGGTTGTGATGAATCCGTCTATCTTTTATCTTACCCTGTTCACAAAAAGATGAAGAGAATTAACTGATTGGGGGTAAGACTCTGTTCATTAGTGTGCGTGCACGATCCTGCACAATATAAAAATGAGAACAGATCTCTCCTTTGGTGAACTCGAGTGAGTCAGTTGAGTAACCAACCACGCTGCTTGGAACAGCCTGCGAGGTCCGGTGGTAACCTGGAACGGCAACGGGAGACCCTGGGGGATCGGAAGAACGATCCAATAAGGCTGAAGAAAGGTTCCTGGAACAAAGAAGAACAAGTTAGAAGGGCGCCGGAGTGTTTTTTGGCATATCCCCTCCGACGATCTAGTCAGTCTTTGAGAGAGAGAGAGGAAGAAGAAAACACTGAGTGTGTATTGTAGTAAAGAGTTTTTTGTTGCATACCGTCTTGCCTTTTGCAAGGAGTATTTATACTTCAAAAGCTCATGATTGCTGTCAGTGTAGTCAGTAGGTGATTATTAGGTACAGGCAGTGTGCGCACTGATTCTGATGAGGAATGTCTTCTCTTCTTAACTGCTCGGGGTCCCGAGCAATCAATGTTGCGTCATCGGGATGCCAACGGTACAATAAACTCCTCTCGGGGAGGATGCAATAAATGCTCTGTATTAGGAACATTTATTATCTTTCATTTCCAAGCCTTACCGCATTGAATACAGTCTCGTCAAGGGAATGATGTAATTAATCGTTTGTTTTCCCAAGTCGCGTGTCAGCAACGGCATGCGGTTTTTCTGTCTTTGATGTGACATCATATGCCACGCGTCCATCCCCCATTGGCTGTGACCCTGCATTCATGTACGTTCTGACACTAATTGTGTAAGACGAGGTCATGATGAATAGCCTAGACTAGCCTAGGCTAATGACCTGTACGTCAATAGCTTATCCTGGAGNGAACTTTGAGAGCCGATGGTGCTTGATCTTGCAACAGTGTTTTGGTAATACCGAGGACACGTGTNCGCTGAAAAGCTAAGTGCTGCCCTTGCCGATGCTGAGGGGAAGATCACCGAACAGACGCGGCGGCTCTCTGCGGCAGAGGAGAGGGCGATTGGCTCAGAGGAAAGCTGTCTGGCTCTCACCCAGGAGCTGGACAGGATCAGGGCCGAGGCACTGAACAGGAAGTCGGAGGAGCAACTCCGAGAAGAGTTCGCCGATGACGTGCTCCCTGCTCTTGAGGAAAACAGCAAGGAGTTCTNGGCTCGAGCCACTTTCCCCTGCTTAGGATGTCGTGTGCATTAAATGCGTCTTTTCGTTTTTCGCGCCCAATGATGAAACTGCCACTATATAAANTCTCCGCTCTTCTAGATGCACAAGTACGTTCCCTCGGCGGAGATGGAACGAGCCGAAGCAGAGATTGCTGCCGAGGATGTGATCCCAACGCCGGTGCAAGTTTCGGCGGATCTGCCCGAGGCAGTAATAGTGGACTTGTCCGAAGAGGCCCCATCGGACCATGCCCCTGATCCTCATGTTGCTCAAGGTCNCTCAAGAGAGCCTTTTCCTAAATCTTCGCCGGAGATCTCTTTCCTCCCCCATCGTCAACTGCCCATTTTTCCTTAAAGTCTTAAGGCCAGCAGACCCATCGTCGCTTCTGAACTTTCTGGAAGGAGTCGCCTAAAGTTTTCCAGATGAAACTCCGTTTGACATTCGGGTGAGTCCTAGTATCTTTCTTCTTCTCTTCCTCCTATCCCTTTTTGTTTTTCGATGACTGGAGGTGCCTCCGGTTGATACTTAGCGACTAATCCTCGGGAAGCTTCCTCAGGAATTTTTAAGGAAAAACACCCTCCACTTTCTCACTTTCTTAGAGATGCCTCGTCGTCGCCCTACTCCCGAGAATCCTCAGGCTGGTTCTTCGGGGTCGGGGAAGTATAAAGTAAAGGGTGGTGAGTAGATCAATAGGTTTAAGGTCAAGTACAGCATTCCCCCGTGCGTAGACATAGAGGATTATAACCCGATGGTGCACTCTCCTACCCTCGGGGCCGAGGATGCTATGCCCTTTTATACCAAGGCCATAATAGAGGGCGGAATTAGGTTTCCTTTACCCCCTTTACTTCTCCAGTTCCTCTCTCACTTCCGCCTCTTCCCCGGGCAGTGTTGCCTTAATGTCTTCAGAATAATTATGGGGGTCTTAGAGCTCAATAGGCGTCTCGGGGTAAATATTGGGCTGAACGATCTCCTTTTCTGTTATTCCCTATTGAGAGTCATGCCTTACCAACACTTCTACCTCAAAGCCAGGGACCCCTCTATGTACCTTGTAATTCATCTTCCCGACTCGGACAAGGGGTACAAGGACGATATTCTTATTTTCAAGGGATCTTGGCAGAGAGGTGTTGGTCCCGAGTATAACG
>CAUOFW020000970.1:227433-244922 GCA_963454935.2 Ilex paraguariensis | reverse complement strand
CAATAAATGCTCCTAATACAGAGCATTTATTGCATCCTCCCCGAGAGGAGTACATTGTACCGTCGGCATCCCGATGACCCAGCATTGATTGCTCGGGACCCCGAGCAGTTAAGAAGAGAAGACATTCCTCATCAGAATCAGTGCGCACACTGCCTGTACCTAATGATCATCTACTGACTACACTGACAGCAATCATGAGCTTTTGAGGTATAAATACTCCTTGCAAAAGGCAAGACGGGTATGCAACAACAAACTCTTTACTACAATACATTCTCAGTGTTTTCTCCTTCCTCTCTCTTTCTCAAAGACTGACTAGATCGTCGGAGGGGATACGCCGAAAAACACTCCGGCGCCCTTCTAACTTGTTCTTTTTTGTTCCAGGAACCTCTTTCAGCCTTACTGGATCGTTCTTCCGTTCCCAGGATCTCCCGTTGCCGTTCCAGGTTACTACCGTACCTTGCAGGCTGTTCCAAGCAGCGTGTTTGGTCACTCAACCGGCTCGCTCGAGTCCACCAAAGGAGATATCTGTTCTCGTTTTTTATATTGTGCAGGATCTTGCACGCACAGTTAATAACAATAACCTACAAACAAAATTCAATCACACTCCCCCATAACTTTACATCCACCACTTGGACTCGTGATTATCAATTAATAATACAAACCTCGGACGTACGAATTAACTAGCAAACCACACGTGTGCCGTAAATCAGTGTTGTCTTTCAAAAAATCATACTCGAGAGACCTCACGATAGTAACCTTTCATGTCTTGTCATCCGAGCTCTATCCCAGGTAAATTTCACCAATGTTGTTTGAGCTAATAATGGAAAAAGTTCGAATATGAAGAGTGTTAGGTAGAGGAAAATTAAGTGCATGAGTGGGTCAAAAGGAACAGCCAACTTCAAGTGACAATGCTTTTCTGATAAGTATGATAAAAAAATCATGGTGGATTTTTTAAAGTAATTATCCATTTATGGTGCTGACTTAAAAATGATGATAATTTTGTTTCATTCTAATAAAAATTACAGACAGTCTAAGTATAAACATTGAAAGTCGGTGTTGATTCAATAGTTTTATTGAAATCACATCATTAGATTAGTAAATTAGGTCCAAATAACATTACTCTTATAGAAAGAACAATGTTATTGTGACCTAATTTATTGATTTAATTTATTATGACATTTGGGTTGACTGTGGAGTCTCATTAAACATTAAAAGTTGATGTTGATTTTATTGAAACCACATTATTAGGCCAGTAAATTAGGTCAAATTTTTATTTTTTTTGTCCAAATTGTATTAATCTTATAGAAAGAGCAATGTTATTGAGATTTAATTCGTTGACCTAATTTACTATGACTTTTAAATTGACTATGAGTCTCATTAAATATTGAAAGTTGACGTTCATCCAATGATTTCACTGAAACCACATCATTAGGTCAATAAATTAGTTCAGATATTTAGATTCAAATAATAGTACTCTTATTGAAACCAATATAAGATTTTTCGGGAACAATACCATTGAGACTTAAATTGGAGATCTAATGCAATAACCTAATTCATTTCGGCAATTGGATTGACAATAAATTCGAACATTAAATGCAGTCCACTGTCAACTCAATAATCCCAATTCATTAGATCACAAAAATAGGTACAATGANCTCATCAGAATCAGTGCGCACACTGCCTGTACCTAATGATCATCTACTGACTACACTGACAGCAATCATGAGCTTTTGAGGTATAAATACTCCTTGCAAAAGGCAAGACGGGTATGCAACAACAAACTCTTTACTACAATACATTCTCAGTGTTTTCTCCTTCCTCTCTCTTTCTCAAAGACTGACTAGATCGTCGGAGGGGATACGCCGAAAAACACTCCGGCGCCCTTCTAACTTGTTCTTTTTTGTTCCAGGAACCTCTTTCAGCCTTACTGGATCGTTCTTCCGTTCCCAGGATCTCCCGTTGCCGTTCCAGGTTACTACCGTACCTTGCAGGCTGTTCCAAGCAGCGTGTTTGGTCACTCAACCGGCTCGCTCGAGTCCACCAAAGGAGATATCTGTTCTCGTTTTTTATATTGTGCAGGATCTTGCACGCACAGTTAATAACAATAACCTACAAACAAAATTCAATCACACTCCCCCATAACTTTACATCCACCACTTGGACTCGTGATTATCAATTAATAATACAAACCTCGGACGTACGAATTAACTAGCAAACCACACGTGTGCCGTAAATCAGTGTTGTCTTTCAAAAAATCATACTCGAGAGACCTCACGATAGTAACCTTTCATGTCTTGTCATCCGAGCTCTATCCCAGGTAAATTTCACCAATGTTGTTTGAGCTAATAATGGAAAAAGTTCGAATATGAAGAGTGTTAGGTAGAGGAAAATTAAGTGCATGAGTGGGTCAAAAGGAACAGCCAACTTCAAGTGACAATGCTTTTCTGATAAGTATGATAAAAAAATCATGGTGGATTTTTTAAAGTAATTATCCATTTATGGTGCTGACTTAAAAATGATGATAATTTTGTTTCATTCTAATAAAAATTACAGACAGTCTAAGTATAAACATTGAAAGTCGGTGTTGATTCAATAGTTTTATTGAAATCACATCATTAGATCAGTAAATTAGGTCCAAATAATATTACTCTTATAGAAAGAACAATGTTATTGTGACCTAATTTATTGATTTAATTTATTATGACATTTGGATTGACTGTAGAGTCTCATTAAACATTAAAATTTGATGTTGATTTTATTGAAACCACATTATTAGACCAGTAAATTAGGTCAAATTTTTATTTTTTTTGTCCAAATTGTATTAATCTTATAGAAAGAGCAATGTTATTGAGATTTAATTCGTTGACCTAATTTACTATGACTTTTAAATTGACTATGAGTCTCATTAAATATTGAAAGTTGACGTTCATCCAATGATTTCACTGAAACCACATCATTAGGTCAATAAATTAGTTCAGATATTTAGATTCAAATAATAGTACTCTTATTGAAACCAATATAAGATTTTTCGGGAACAATACCATTGAGACTTAAATTGGAGATCTAATGTAATAACCTAATTCATTTCGGCAATTGGATTGACAATAAATTCGAACATTAAATGCAGTCCACTGTCAATTCAATAATCCCAATTCATTAGATCACAAAAATAGGTACAATGAAACATTATTATTTTCCAAACAAGATTTTTCTAGAAAGAAATTATAGAACTCAAGATGGTGATATTCTTTATTTGTCAAAGTAATACGTCGTAGGTATACACAAGAGAATTAATCCCTTCATTATATCGATAAAGTTATTTATCACTTATCTCTTTTAGAGCTCCTTAAAAGTTGGACCTTTATACATGAGGTTTGATTTTTTTTTAATCATTTTAATTTTTATTTTAGGTTGCAAAGGTGTTTGGAGGACAAGAGGGGCATCTTGTTCAGCAATTTCCAAATGGTGAAAGGATAACAAAGGGCAAAAAAGCAGGACACATGGGTTTCCTGGCATGAGTAAGAGTGCCCAAAATAAAATAACAAGGACAGGGAAAATGACATGCAAACCTAGCACAATGTCTTGATACTGGTGGAGAAATTATAATTGCATAACCTGACAAATGAAAAAAAAGCAAATAGCATTTTAAACATGTTCAATACTGATTGAGATTGGCCGGAAATCATACTAGATTCTTTCTCTATTTTTTATGTGACCCAAAACGAGTGTAACCACTTATCAACAAATAAAAAAGAATGTTAGATTGATTTGAAGACTCCTTGGTCAACACAAATGGGAGGTCCTAATTTTTTGGCCAAAAAAAATAGCGAAAGATAAAAGAAGGGGCACATTATAACATTTTTTATACATTAAAGGTGTAATATAAAAAATTTAATCTTTAAAAATATAAAATAAAAAACTTGAAATCTTTCAAAGTATAAAGTACGAAAATACCCTACTTTAAATAATATGACCTCACACCCCCAAAATTTTTCCAAAATATTGAAGTTTATTGCTTGGACTCAATTCCTAGATTTCTCCTTATTTTGCCACAAATTAATGATGATAATATACTTTGATGATAGACAAAGTTGACTATGTACAATTAAATTGAGTGCGTGGTATAAAAGAATTAATGAAGTAATTAATAATAATATATAAAGATTGGGTGGTTGCATCTGGGTGACCTAACCACTGAAGGGTAAACGGTAGCCGAATAACTCTATTAATGAGAGGGATGAACTTAAAAACTACACTTGATAATCTCAACCATTGAATAGATAGTGGGTACCAATAAATGCTGAGACCACGGTAAAATTAATAGCTGTAATTATCAAGTCTATTTTTTAAGTTCATGTAACATTACTTTTAATGAGAGAGTACAAGATAATAAAAGAGAGAGAGAGAGAGCAAGAGTACGCTCAAGGTGTTGCGTGTTAGATCTGCCCCCATATGTAGAGGGATTTATAATATATAGGCACAGAGTCGTAGCTGAGGCGAGAGGATAACTGCAATTGGGGATAGACACTATTTTAGAGTCATGACTATTTCAATTATTACTCTTCTACGTACGTTGACTCTTCCTGAACTCTTGAGTTTTGAATTGAACAGGTAAGCCTGATTTGCCTTTTAATAGTTTGAGCTTAACCCATAAACTGGACCCAGACCTAGTATAAATCTAGGCTCAGCATACTCTAATTACTATCTTGACCTAATTGAAAGTGTTTGGAGAAATATCAAAATGGATTTTGGTATTCAATAACCAAACCGTATTGCTATACACAGTTATATAATGATACAAAGTACATAAAGATTATACAAAATCTGAACAGAAAATATTAAGATATATAATACAAAATCTAAATTAATGATGTTTATCATGTAGAGGTAAATCAGGTGGATGATCAAGTAGCTCAATAGAAGATAGAGCAGCAGATGGATATGGATTATCTTGAGAAGTCGAAGTTGTAGGAGAATTTGTAGGAGGAAGCTTATCACTCCCCCGCAAGCTGATGGGAGGCAGCAGGACCATCAGTTTGGCACGGAGCTGAGCAAAACGAACTGTAGTGAGACCTTTAGTAAAGACATCGACAATTTGATCTGCTGTGTTAATATACTTAATAACAATGTCTCCATTAAGCACTTTCTCACGAATAAAATGATAGTCAACTTCAACATGCTTGGTTCGAGCATGAAAGACTGGATTGGATACCAATGAGATAGCGCTTACATTATCACACCACAATATAGGAGGTGAAGAGAGGGGAATTTGGAGATCACGAAATAACATTCGCAACCAAAAAAATTCAGTTGTGGTGAGGGAGAGCGCACGATATTCGGCCTTAGTGCTGGACCGAGAAACAATATTTTGCTTTTTGGCAAACCAGGAAATCAGATTGGTTCCCAAAAATACACCGTAACTAGAGGTAGATCGTCGATCATTTGGATTTCCCGCCCAATCAGAGTCACAAAAGGCATGCAAATTCAGATCGCCCTTCGTGTACCAGAGACCATAATCAATGGTCCCTTTGAGATAGCGCAGAACACGCTTTGTAGCAGACCAGTGGGCAGTGGAAGGTTGATGCATGTACTGGCATAGTTGATTAACAGAGTATGAGATGTCTGGACGCGTGAGGGTGCAATATTGTAAAGCACCCACAATTTTGCGATACTCAATGGCGTCAGTATCTGAGAGAAGATCACCATCCAAAGAGGAGAGTTTGGAACCAAGTATGCATGGGGAAGAAATTGGTTTGGCACCAACCATCCGAGCTCGATTAAGTAAATCACTTATGTACTTTGCCTGCCATAAATGAATACCATTGTAATCACGAGAAGCCTGAATACCAAGGAAAAAGGCAAGTTGTCCAAGATCCTTAAGACGAAAGTCATGTTGAAGGCGAGCAATAATAGATGAGATGATTGAACTATGTGTTCCTGTGATCAAAAAGTCGCCAACATACACTAAAATATAAATATGTGTAGCATCTTGATGAAGTGTAAACAGAGAAGGATCAACACTTGATGAAGTGAAGCCAAGCTCTAAAAGTGAATCACGAAGTCGAGTGAACCAAGCATGTGGGGCTCGTTTAAGTCCATAAAGAGCTTTGTGCAGTCGACACACGTGATTTGGATGGTGAGAGTCCACAAAACCTTGAGATTGTTCCATATAAACTTCCTTTGTCAAAATACCATGGAAAAATGCATTAGAGACATCTAACTGCAGAATACCCCAATCAAAGTGAACAGCCAATGTGAGAAGAACCCGAACAGTAGAAGGTTTTATAACTGGACTAAAAGTTTTAGTAAAATCAAAACCACTTTGTTGATCAAAACCCTTAGCAACTAAACGGGCTTTGTATCGATCGATGGTACCATCAGGTTTCTACTTAAGATGATACACCCACTTATTGTGGACAATATTGTGATTTGGAGGTCTGGGACACAAAGACCAAGTGCCATTAGCAATTAAGGCATCAAATTCCTCTCCCATTGCAGTACGCCACTAGGGTGATAACACAGCTGTGGAGTAACAGGTTGGCTCAANTGTGGACAATATTGTGATTTGGAGGTCTGGGACACAAAGACCAAGTGCCATTAGCAATTAAGGCATCAAATTCCTCTCCCATTGTAGTACGCCACTCGAGTGATAACACAGCTGTGGAGTAACAGGTTGGCTCAGAGGGTAAAGACGTGGTATGGAAGGCATGAAGGGGATATTTGGTAGAGTAGTAAACCTGAAAATCAGGAAAAGACTTAGGCTTTAGAGACCCAGTTTGGGAACGAGTAACAACACATAATGAAGAAGTTTCAGTGTTGACAAGTGGAAAGTTGGGATTGAGGTAATTTTTCAACTGTGGAGATAGTGAAATAACTGGGTCAGTAATGTGTGAGGAGGGGAGATCCAATTGGGTTGATTGAGAAGAAGATGTGGATAAAATATGAAGTTGTGGAGAAGTAGCTGTTGGTGATGGTAGCGAGACAGTAGGTGTAAAGGAAATAGTTGAGTCAACGATATTAGAAGAGTTAGAGAAATGCAGGAGAGAAGACATACCCACAGCTGTTGGAAATAATTCCTCATCAAACACAACATTCCGGGAAATATAGACTTTACGAGTGTAGGAATCATAACAGCAGTATCCTCTATGTGATGAACTGTAACCAAGAAAAATGCATTGTTTGTTGCGAAAAATNGGAATCATAACAGCAGTATCCTCTATGTGATGAACTGTAACCAAGAAAAATGCATTGTTTGTTGCAAAAAAAGAGTTTCTTTGTATTGTATTGGCGTAATAAAGGATAACAAGCACACCCGATAGTCCGAAGAAATGAATAATCTGGACTTTTGTTAAATAATTTAGAAAAGGGAGATTCATTGTTCAACACAGGAGATGGTAGTTGATTTATTAAATAAACTGAGGTTAAGAAGGCATCAGCCCAAAAACCCATTTGTAGGTTGGACTGAGCAAGAAGTGATAATCCCATTTCCATTATATGTATGTGCTTCCTTTTAGCCAATCCATTTTGTTAGGAAGTATACGGACAACTTAGGCGAAGAAAAATACCATTATTGGCTAGAAAAGTTTTAAATTCATTTAGGATAAATTCGCCTCCATTGTCTGTTTGGAATTGTTTGATGGGTAGAGAAAATTGATTCTCAACCAAGAGTTTAAATTTTATAAAGCATGAGAAGACATCAGACATGGATTGTAAGGGATAAATCCATGTGAATCTGGAGTAGTCATCAATAAATATAACATAATATAAACAACCACCAATCGACTTTGTTGAACAAGTCCAGACATCTGAATGAATAAGTTCAAGAGGGCAAGAACAAATTCTTGATGACGCTAAAAAGGGTTGTTGCCTAGCCTTGCCTAATTGGCAAGGTTCACATATGCCACCTTTATTCAATGAACCGCTAAATGGTAAACTATGATGCTTAATTAAACGAGAAATAATGATATGCAAAGGATGTCCGAGTCGGGAGTGCCACACTTGGACTGGAGCTTTGACGCCAAAGAAAGCAGTGAAGTTGTTGTGTTTGTGAGGAATTGATTTCTGCAGACAGATGGGGTACATGCCTTCTTCACTTTTGCCTTGGAGCAATATTCGCCCCGTCTGCAAGTCATGAATAGAATAATGAGAACCAGTAAGGAGAAAGAAACAATGATTCTCAATGCAAAATTGGTTAATTGAGATCAGATTAGCACAAGCGTTAGGACAATGTAACACATGTGACATTAAAAGAGGTGATGAATTAGAGTTTATGAGGACAGAACCAGTGTGGGCGATTTCCAAGCCATATCCGTTACCAAAAGCAATTTGTTCCTTTCCCTTATACGAGCGTGGAAGGGAGAGTTGCTCAAGATGTGCAGTAATGTGCTGATTTGCCCCACTATCAGCATACCAAGTATCACCATTGGAAGCAACCTGAACCTTGGCCATTAGAGCAGCATTTGTCTGATTGACCATTGCTACTAATTGGTGAGGAGGATGCCTACCTTGATAAGAATAATCAAAACGATGAAAATAGTCTAGTGCTCTATGACTATGTTTGCCACAAATTTGACAAGCTTCACGATTATTTGAGTCTCCCATGATTGAATTGTTTGGTCCAGTAGGTGATTGTGAANTAGTGCTCTATGACTGTGTTTGCCACAAATTTGACAAGCTTCACGATTATTTGAGTCTCCCATGACTGAATTGTTTGGTCCAGTGGGTGATGGTGGTAAGGAACCAGCAGAATTTTGATTAGCAGCATTTTTGGAGACAAAATTTTTGGTCTTGGTATTTCGCTGGTAGTGTTGCGAAGTTTGGCGAGCAGCCAAAGCAAAGGAGTTTTCAGGAAGCACTACCCGCTGGTGAGACTCAAGAAGAATCTCAAATGAAAGGAGTTCAACCTGAAAATTCATAAATGACATATTGTGGTCTCGAGTAGCAATGTTGATTGAATTTTGAAATGGAATGAATGCTGAATTCAATCCACTCAAGAGAGCAGAGACAATATCATCTTCATCAACAGTCTTTCCAGCAGAGGCGAGTTGATCTACTAAGCCTTTGGCAAAGGCTAGATACTCTGAACAGGATCTGTTCTCTTGACGCAAACTACGGAGTTGGCGTTGAAGGAGATTAATACGAGAGCGAGATTGAGAAGCAAAACGAGTTGAGAGTGAATCACAGGCCCTTTTTGCAGTCGACAGGCCATGCACAGTAGAGAGAACTTTAGGGAATAAAGTAGCATTGATCCAAGAAAGAACAAATTGATCTTTCTTATACCATAGCAAGTAGGCGGGATTAGCATCACCAATGGATTTGCCAGCCGCTAGAGGAAGAAGCTGATCTGGGCACGGATTAGAACCATCCACAAAGCCCATAAGATCATTCGACTTCAATACTGGTATAAATTGGGACAATCATTGCAGGTAATTGTCACCATCTAGCTTGATTGAAATGAGTTGGCCTATATTTGGAGCAAGAAAGACAGGTGCGGAAGTGGTCTCAGAGAGTGAAGTCATTTGAGGAGGACCGAAGAACAAGCGTGAGCAATATTATTGCTCTGATACCATGAAAGTGTTTGGAGAAATATCAAAATGGGTTTTGGTATTCAATAACCAAACTGTATTGCTATACACAGTTATATAATGATACAAAGTACATAAAGATTATACAAAATTTGAACATAAAATATTAAGATATATAATACAAAATCTAACCTAATGATGTTTATCATGTGGAGGTAAATCAGGTGGATGATCTAGTAGCTCAATAGAAGATAGAGCAGCAGATGGATATGGATTATCTTGAAAAGTCAAAGTTGTAGGAGAATTTGTAGGAGGAAGCTTATCACTAATTGCATACACANTAACCTAATGATGTTTATCATGTGGAGGTAAATCAGGTGGATGATCTAGTAGCTCAACAGAAGATAGAGCAGCAGATGGATATGGATTATCTTGAGAAGTCAAAGTTGTAGGAGAATTTGTAAGAGGAAGCTTATCACTAATTGCATACACATATGGGGTGGGGTAATGTTTACGGTGAGCTGGCAATTAGAGATAAGCAAAAAAATTGTTTGGTCATTTATTTTTCTCCATGGTATTTTCTCCAAAATATAATATTTCAACGTTAAGAGCAGTATATCAAGAAGCCCGACAAAGCAGACATTATAGGCAAACCAAACATTACTCTTATAGGATGAATTTCTCTTAGTATGCAAGAAAAATTACGTGTAACTTGATTCAATATGNGACATTATAGGCAACCAAACATTACTCTTATAGGATGAATTTCTCTTAGTATGCAAGAAAAATTACGTGTAACTTGATACAATATAATATGCAAGTAACTTGACTTAATTTAAAAAGAGAAGTGTGGAAGACCGATCGATATGACGGGTACACCTAGAAAAAGAAGAGCACTTAACAAGCTATATGTTGAAATGAGACATTAATCTGTGATCCTTCCAGTCAATTACTGTGTCTTTTCCTGTCGCCACTTTATTAATACCCTTAAAAATAAAAAACNAATCTGTGATCCTTCCAGTCAATTACTGTGTCTTTTCCTGTCGCCACTTTATTAATATCCTTAAAAAATAAAAAATTAAAAAAGAGGTGACTTTAGTACCACATTGTACACTATGGTGGTTTAATGTTTAATTACATTTATTGGTTATGGACCAACTCAATTAGGATTTGATGTGATTGCGACCCCCCCCCCCTAATTGAAGAATTAGGTATTCCATAAAGATCGATAGAATCAAAGTTTTTTTAAAGTGAAATTTTCTCTGATTTATCTGTTTTTCTCTTGTATAAAACTCATATTATTAATTTAAGCAATACTCATTATATATAAGTGCTTATTAATACATGATTAGTATAATCTATTAAAGAAATTTTAAAAAAAAAAAAATTAATAAAAGGGTTTTGTAGTGATGTTGATTGGCTAACTCTTGTAGTTTTTTTTCTTAATATTATTCATCTTGTTGGTAAGAAAAATGAATGTGACAGTTGACATCAACCTTTTTTGTATAATATTCGTGTGTCCATTATATATGGTAGCTTTTAATTCAATGACTTTTGATTATGATGGATAACTAACCAAATGATGCGATTTTAGCGGATAAAAAGTGATAGTGAGAAGAAGTAAATCGTAGCCTAATGATATATCTATGTCTTCTCCTATATATAAACTTCATTGTGCAAGCTTTACTTGTTTTTAGTTCGATCAAAATCGTTCGTATATATAAAAAAAAAAAAAATTATTGAATGTGATCAAATATTGAAGCTTATTTAATTCAACATAGACACAGTGCAATTATTCATCTTGAGAAAAAAATTACAAGGAGAATAATGGTTTTTAGTTTTTACCATTAGCTGAATCTAAAACCAATTTTGACAATTTTTTCACACGGTAGGCTTTTCCAAATTAATATTACTCCTTATAATACCCAAGAACCATAATAGCACTTTTGAACTATAGAACTTTCTAATTTTGTTTTTTAGAAAAATGTTATTTACATATAAAAATTTAACCTAATTTGTTGACGTAATGATGTAGTTTCATTGAAACCATTAGATCAACAATAAGTTTCAATATTTGATGGAGTTCACAATCAACCCAAAAATTATAGTAAATTAGATTAATAAACTATATCCGAATAGTATTGCTCTTTTTTTTTTTTTATCTATTATGTACTACAATAGATATGACATTTTTAAGATAAATTATACTTTACCTTAAAAGATTTTAAAATTCTCACTTTATACCTTTATAGCTTAAATTTTTTACCTTACACCCTCAATGTATCAAAAATATTACAATATAATTTTTTGTTAGCTTTTCATTAATTTTTTCGTCAGTGTGAATGGATTAGCTTTTGACAGAAAAAATAATCAAAGGTAATAGAAAAAATAATCGAAGGTAAAAAATAATGGTGTAATGTGAAAATTTTAGTATTTAAAAATGTAAAATAAAAATTTTGAAACTTTTCAAAATACAAAGTACAAAAAACCCTTTTTAAAAATAAAAATCAAATATATTTCACTAACTGTTTTCTACCTTGGGAGTCCTCTTATATATTTTGAGTCTTCCTTGTATTTATGATCGGTGATTTGCTATTGAAATATATTGAGAAAAAAAATACATTAGAGAGAATCTTACTTCAACTAGAAAAAAAAAAGAGTTATCATGTGGCGGGTGTGAACTGATTGAAGATTATATTCGAGTATAATTAATTACGTAACCACTCTAATAAACTCACGTCGCTAAACATTTTTTATCTTTTGGAAAATGTAGGACGTTAGGCAACGTGTCAATAAAAACTTGACACGTAGATACCCATAGTTGTCAGAACGCTTACAATTTGCCAAGAGGAGCTGTGCAAGTCAGATACTCCAAGGGTAAAGTATACTGCTCGAAACCTAGCATTAAATGAAGTATGACAAGTCATTAATGTGAATTGTGTTAGTATGACAGACCATTAATAATTGTCTAATCTTCAAAGAACGTAAAAACAATCAGCATCACAAGACATTAATGGCTATTAGATCGAGAGGATCTAATGTTTTCCATAAAGGCTCGATTATGGGCTTTGAGTACATGTGTAGAGCACTTGACGGGTGAGGATCGAACCATGAATACTTGACAGGCTCCCAAGAGAAGATTCAATTGCACAGGCATTTAGCATTAACGAGACAATACAGAATAACACTCATTATGCTAGATTGCAATTTTAGGCCATTAAATTCTAGGATGAGATTCTGAATAAGAGGCATCATTACGAATAAGTGTAAATACCTTTTCAAAAATTAAACTAAGGTGCGCAATCTGAATCAAGAATATACTCACAGCTTTCACTTGAATACCGACTAACTTAAACATCGAAGAAAATTAGTTGGGTATACACACGATTCTCGATTCTTTTTCAGTTTTAAGTTTACCATTCACGATCATTTAAAGGATTGATATCTCAACCCATTACAGGAATTTTCCGTACAAAAAGCTACTAGATGTCAATCCAAACCCTTCCAAGTAAAATTGGTGGAGTCCGATTCAAGGAATGGGTGCTGGTTTTTCAACTCCCATTGTACTAATCCATCAACATCTGAGACTAGGTTGTGATTTGTCACCCTAAGAACAATTTGGGGTCGTGTTACAACATTTTCTCAAAATTTGTTAAAATGTAAATCTTGTGCATCGTACGAGGCATCGGTAATACATAAATGATTCTTGGTTAAAAAAAATAAATAAAGTAAAAAGTAAGTCACCTACCAAATCCTGACTTTATTTGGACAAAATTACCTTAAGAAATTCTAGTGTTCCCTCTACTGCCTTCAAAATTATCTTTAGAAATAATCATATCTAGTTGGTTCACTCAATACCACAGCCGGTTAACAACAAGAAGAGCATGCTTTAGTGATTCAGTGGCTGGAAATCAGTTTGAACAGAGGCCCATGGTCACAGTCACTACAATGGAAAATACTATCGAATCAATCGAAATGCGTAGGGACGGGGTGGATAAGTGGGTCCAATAGAAGGAAAGAAAAAAAAAAAATTAAATGATAGGAGTGTCAATAGGGTTATATCTTATTATTTCTATGTCTTATCAATTTTGATCGTATTATTTTTATGTTGTGTCATTTTTAATGTATGTCGTATTCTTGTTAATAAAAAAATATTTAATTTTAAAATAACTCATATAATATTATTCAAAAAATCATAAAATATGTATTTTATTTTTTTTGTCTATAATACTAGTAAAATACCTATTTTCTATATATAATACATGTTAATTGTGTCTAACCTTAATTTGACACATTAATTATTCGTGTCATTTTTAAATTTTGTGTTGTGTCGGGTTCCTATTAACACTCCCATTAAATGAACTCTTTCACCGGGTACTGATCCATGGGTTCAAATTCATTTGGGATACATAGAATATTTTAATAAATCCTAGACGCATTATGCGTGGGTCATCTACCCCTAAAACAAATATTAGAGCTGATTTGGAACATAGAAACAAATGTAATATATCTACCTTATTAATTCTCTCTCTCTCTCTCTCTCTCTCTCTCTCTCTCCTTAAATCAAAATCACAACTGGAATATATTCATATAATTGGGAATTTTTTTTTTACAAAAATTGATTGAAAATTATAATATTTCCATATCCCTCATTACACTTTGTCCCTTATATTCTTACCGAATGTTTTACTTGTAATAGAAATTGAAGAAAAGTGTTGTAGGGGATTCAAATCTCTAGAAAAAAAAAAGTAATTATTTGTTTGATATTGATTATCCATTGAAATTCAATTTTTTTTATTAAAAAAATTGATTTGTAAATTTCAAAGACATTCTATCACTTATAAATCATATTAAAATCAAGACAAAAAATCCCATAAACCAATTGCATTCAAACAACAGACAATTTACAAAGGTATTTTCCCCATTTTGAAGGGTTAAATTGCGAAACCGAAAAATATATTTTTAATTTATTTTTTCACTCAATTATAAGATGATACGTAAATAATTATAAATATTGATTAACGAGTAAATATCAACCATGTCTCGTGGCCTCTGAGGTAACGCTAGTCACACAGTCCTAACTATGTGTTCTGAATGCCACGGTAAAAATAACCACCAAGTACCAAATAATTACGACACCATGCCTTTGGTCATTAGGACATAAATCTCCATGCCACCTGTCCGCACGGAAGTCCATTGTTGAGTAAAGCTATAGGGATACTATGGTAATTACATATCGTAATCTCAGAGTCTCAAGAGAGCCCATGGAAAAACGTCATCCAATGGCATTTCGGATAATTCCCTACAACCACAGGGGCATATTTTAAGTACTCACGATATATGTACCTTGAACTCCGGCACTTAACCACTCTTCCTCTCCTCTCCTATAAGACCGCAACCCCCTCCCTTCCCCTCTCTTCTCTGCTCTCTCTCTCTCCGGGCGGAGACACCTCTTAGACCACCGTCCTCAGACCTAGATCCACCCCTATCGTCAGATTCTGTCCACCTCCCCTCGATCCCTCTTCACCTCACAACCCTGCTACATACCCCCTCTCTCTCTCTCTCTCTCTCTCTCTCTCTCTCTCTCTGTAACATTTCCTGTATTTTCCATTTGTTTTTGTCCTTTTGTCTTTTTTCCAAAACATAAAATTTGTTTTTTTTTTCATTTTCCACCCCTGGTCCCCTACCGTATTTGATTCCTGCTCCCTTTACGTTTTAAACCCGGTCAGTCTGTTTTCAATTTGAAGTTTTTTAAACTCTTTTCCCGGTTTTGCCCTTTTATTTTGTTTTTGCAAAATATCATGGTTTTTGACGGTTTTAACCTTTAGAAACCCAGATAGTGCTTACGTGGAATGCATTAAGTCCCAAAACGGACGGCTAGGATGAGTCACCACCCGCGTCAAGTCTTGAGTCCTGGGGCGTCGCGAAAACGCAAAGAGAGAGAAGCATTTTACTCCGTTAAACCGTTAAAACAAACGGTAAATATTTCTGTTACTACTACGACGTCGTCTAAAGCAGCTGAGCCGGTTTCGTCTAATCGGCTTCTAGCTGGATACATGGCTTACGAGTTTTTAACAAAGGGTACTCTGTTGGGTCAGAAGTTTGACCCGGCTCGAGCCGGGGCTGTGCCGGTTGTCGCAACTGAGCTGAGGAGGCATAAGCAGGTGCAGAGTCAGAGTTCGGAGGCCGAGCCGAGCGGGAGAGTAAAACCGGGTCCGAGTCAGACTTATGCTGAGGTGGCGAATTTGATGAAGAGTGATGGGGATGGGGTCCACATACCGGGGATTGTCAACCCTACGCAACTCGCTCGGTGGATTCAGATGTGACATGCGCGTGGGATTACGTGGAAGGATTTCATTGGTTGGACGTTTTGTTGGTCCACCTAAGAAATAGTGCAACCTCCCCTACCGTATAGAGATCTCCTTAGGTGGTGAGTCGTTGGTGCACAAGCATTTCTCTCTTTTCTCTCCTCTCTCTCTCAAATATCGGCCAGACGGGAAAACCAATTAGTGACAGATTCCGGCAATCCTTCTCTCTGTTTTAAGTCTCCCTCTCTCTCTCTCTTTCCTGTATATTGTTCTATCTCTGAGTTGATGAGAGAGAAAACCTGTGCTGTTTGTTGTTGTAGTAGTTGTTATGATGTTTTTGTTTATCTGTGCTTTTCATTTTATCTTTGTTGCTGGTACAAGTATGTTGATATACTTAAACCTCTCGTTGTTTGTTGGTTTTTGATGATGCATGCATGTGTGTGTCTTTGTAAATGGTGGTAGTATATGACATAACAATAGCACTTACTTGCATGTTTGCATGCCTCAAGGGTATAATGCAATGTGTAAAATGAAGGTATAATACATGTTTACTAGAGGGTAAACATGGGTAAAATGTTAGGCTGTGGATGGGCAATTGGACATACATGTGGTTGAATGTGCATTTTTTAACGAGTAATGCTATTACGATCAAAAAAATTAATTTAATTTGTTGAACTAATGATGTGACAATGTTCAATAATGTTGTTATGATTGTAATTTTTTCATTAGAACGTACTTGACTCATTATTGTGTCAGCAAATTAATCAATTTTTAAGTCACAATAGCATTACTCTTTTCTAACGTGAACATGTCCTATCCCAAATTTAGAGACATAATATATTATGAGTGTTGAATTGATAGTGGAGTACATTCGATGTTGGGCTTACTTAATAGTCACAATTATTATGTTCCTAAATTATGTCTGAAGAGAATTGTTCCTTTGACAATGTTCGTAAAAACTGAAGGAGATTCGAATTTACACAAATTTACACCTCCAATTGCATCTTCCCACACCATTTGCTCGTTAATTTGCATTGTTCTTATGTTACTATTTACTCACCGCCGTGCACCACCTTGAATTATAGCTTATCCTTTGTGAATATGTCATGAAATTCACGATGAGGGTTACAAACCTTCTCTATCCCACATTGAGATTTTATAAAAAGGCCGGCTTGGGCATGTTCAACTTCTTCGATTAGGTTACCACGTGGGGCTTGGTTTAGTTGAGGATGTGATTCGATTAGTTTCCATACGCTTTTAGGCATCTTTTATAAGTTTTGCCCCAAAAGTCCACTGTGAATTGAGAATGTGTCATTGTGGATTCATAGATTGAACTTGACAGATTTCACTGTGGAAAGACCTTCACGACACAATCTACCTCAATGCATTTGTTCAATCGGGTTGGCAAGTGTACTTCGAAACTCTTTTCCACCGCTTCGTAGCCAATGCGGACATTTATAGATGCAAGGCCTCGGAAACCTACTCTCTCTCGGGGATAGTGCTCTTCTTTTGAGTTCTAAGTCGCGATGTTAAAGAAACTTGAGTGAAAGCATTACCTGCTAACAATCACAGAGATGAATCAGAGCTGACAGGGCTTCCCTCTTTCATCGGGGATTCTTTCAGTGTTTCCTTTTTTTTTTTTTGGGGGGGGAGGGGG
>CAUOFW020000970.1:194862-220361 GCA_963454935.2 Ilex paraguariensis | reverse complement strand
AACCATCTCACCCCCACTGGGATAGACTAACATCTAACACTATACGGCAGTTCTCGAAAGCAATTCAAGTCCGTCACAACAAACCATACAACAGATGAAACGACAATTTTCTCAACAATTACAATCTTAATCAGTTACAATTTTCATTAACAATTCAAGTATTACAATTGCACAATTCTCAATATACTACAGTAATAAAGGAATTAAAATATGCAAGAGATCATATCAAAAAAATCTTCAAAATTTGATATCAAAATTCTAGGGTTTTGTCGAAAATCATAATTTCTTGAAACAAGAACAAATATTAAATGAAAACATGATTTAATCAAAAATAAGAATTTAGAAAATCAAGAATCCATGTATTTTTCATAACCAAACATGTATTTAGCAAAATTAGGATTTTGAAAATTCAAGAACAAGTATTCCTTGAACTCAAACCTGTATTTTGTTAAAAAGTAAGTTTCAGTGGTAAAGAAACCAAAAACTCCTAAGTATTTATCATATAACTATCCAGAAGATTAAAAACATACATATATAATACCCTAAGTCTCAATGAAAGAACTTAAGAAGAATCCTCTACCTCAATCTGATGTTTGAATATAGTCCTAGCATGTTGGATTCGTTTCCAACATGAGAATCCCTCTTCAATTTTATGTTTTTCTTTTTTCCCTCTTGCTCTCTTAGGTTGCCTAGGGTTGAAAACTGATGAAACATTGCTAAAAGGAAGTCCTTATGGTATTTATACAGTGAAACGGAGAAAAACTCTAAAACAAAGTGGGGTCATTTTTAGCGTAGCGTTCGGATGATACTTAGGCATCCCAACAATGCAAACTCACTGTTTTGGTTGAAAAATAAGATTTTAGGGAATGGAGGAGTGTCCAGACGGTGCTAACTTTCCGCCTTGACTTCCAGAGTAGTTTTTACTTATTTAGAAGTCGATTCAGGAATTTTTCGTGAAATACATTTTTTGTAGCCCTTAAAGTCTTAGTTTCTACTGTCCAAAAATCATATCAATTGGAGTTATGAGTAAAAATTCATGGCTAAAATACTAAGGTAGTATCAAATTCCTTCTTATGCAAATCCTTTCTAAAATGTGTTTTTACTCCGGAATACTTTCTAACTTCTAATATACCCCATATTACCTCTTTCAAGTTTTCTCGACCTTGCAGATCCAATGGAAACCTTATTTTGTCCTAAAAATATATAAAAACCTACCTAATCATTATTCTTAAGCTTAAACACCTTCAAAATTAAGTTTGACGCGAAAGTCAATTAATTCGAAACTCAAACTTCATGATCAATCTTTTATCAATGATTCAGAGTTTTTACAATCCTTTTATTCGTCTTAGGAGAACTATTAAAGTAATAGTATATTTATTTAATTTTAATATGGGGTCTTACAACAGTGGTGGTGGTTGTCTTGACAGGGGTGGTAGTGGTGGTGGTAGTTGTGATGGTGGTGGTGGTGATGGTGGAGGTAGAAGTAATTATGGTGGTGGTGGTAGTGGTAATGGTGGTGGGGCAGTGGGGGTAGTGGGGGTGGTGGTGGTGTTAGGGTAGTTCCAAACACTTTTATTTTAAATTACTTATGAGAAATATAAGTTACATAAGCACTTTTAAAAAGTCATTTTGAACATACTTTTAGGTCCCTATTTTTCCTATTAAATTTAGGGTGTTAATATTAGTCATCGGATTAATTTTAAATTTTTTTTTTAAGATATCTCAACCGTAAAACAAAAGTCATTTTGTTTGTCTTTTAAGATTTGAATTGTATTGTACTTTATTATATAGATATTCAATACTTTAGGGACCAAAATAATGCAATTGAAATATTGAGAACCAAAATGAGAAAAATCACATACTTTAGGAACCTCCAGTGCAATTAACTATTTAAAAATATTTGTTATTCTATTTTTTATTGGAGTATTTTTTGTTTAAGTATAACATTTTAAACTTTAGGGGTTTAAATATTATATGCCTATAAACTTTAAGGGGTCTGAATATAATTTACTAAGTGTTATGCACGTATAAAACTCAGGGGGTCTGACTGATTAAGTGACAAATATCAAATGGTCTAAGTGTAATTCTTTTCTTTTTTGAAAAAAAGGTGTGTCAGAACTAGGAGATTGTGAAGATTAGAAATCAGGAAGTCTAAATTTACAACTCCTTTACATTACCACTTGAACTAGCCTCGGAGTTATTAGATTTGGTTTTACAAAATTGAATTTTGTTTTCAAAGTTATTTTCGAATATTATGTTTTGGGATACAATTTAAACACGCCCTTTGTTTCTTTTTTTTTTTTTGTTGGTGTTTCAACGGTCGGGATATTTGGTTAGTTTACACACAACTCAATTAATCTGTTTTCTGATTCGATTAAAAATATATTATCTATATTGAGATTATAGTATTTATCAATGATAAATTTATCATACAAATTGGTTAACTATAAAATGTCCAACTCCAGTGAATTTGAACTCAAATTTAATCACCTGACCTCTTAAGCCTGGGTATTATCCAAGCCCTAAATTAGATTAAAATTCATGTTCAAGTTGGGTGTGATACATAATTGTTTGAAATTTGAGTTGGGCGACAACAATCCGATATCCCAACCCTAATACGGATAGAATTCAAATGAAATTGAGATTTTTTTTTTGCACAAATCCAACCAAGTGTTGAATATATTAGGTTGTATTAGATTGATTAGTCCAAGTTGCATTACCCAAACAATCGGTCCACGCATCAAATCATTTAAAATTTTAAATTATACAGATTAGATCAAGAAACATCTTATTTTTTGGATTTAATCTTCTCAACTTACAAATTTTAATTTTTAATCAACTTGGGTCAGTTAATTTTAATAAAGGAACCATCTATTTGTTTATATTATATAAAACAATCAAGTGGGAGGTGACTTGAAAAGCCTCCCCTTTTACTTTTTTTTTTAAAATAATTTTTAATTATTTAATTATCATTTAATTAACTATATTCTAGCACATGTCTTTATATAACTATCCATCTACTCACTAATTAACTATCATTCATTCAAATATTTTTAAAAAATAAGCCACTAATTTAATTTTTTTAGAAACATAGTTTCACCACCATGACTTAAAATAATTATTTTACCACCCTAATTTTTTTAATAGTTTTATATTTAATTTTTTAAATGGTATGATGACAAAAAAAAAAAGGGGGAAAGGAAAGTTGGACAAGGAAGGGAGAGAGGGATGTGTGCAATTTTCGCGCGTTGCACGGGCCAATACTAGTTAATGTCATATTTGCGAAGATTAATTGTAAAGATTAGTCAAGTTTAGTTTAATTTGACAAATACTTTCCATAAAAAAAGTTAGAGGACCTATTATAGTCATATATAGAATTAACTAGTTATTGTTTGTGCCTGAAGGCACAAAATAATAAAAAATAAAAAATAATAAACATATTTGTATTCATATCTAAAATCAAATCACAAACAATGAAGACACAAAATAATAAAAAATAATAAATAATAAACATATTTGTATTCATATCTAAAATCAAATCACAAACATAGAGAATAAATAAAGAAATTTAAGCATCGATTTATAGTGGAGGTGAGAGATGATGGACAACAGTGGTAGTGGTAGGAGACGGTGATGGTTGTTGTGAGTGATAATGACCGTGGTGGCGGTGGCTATGATGGAGACGACGATGACGATGGCTGTGACGGTAGTGGTGGTGATGACGACGGTGGTGGTAGTGGCGACGACAGTGGCATGGTGGTGGGACGGTTTTAAATACTATTTTTTTTAAGTATTTATGAGAAATAATTTTTAAAACTACTTTTTAAAAGTTAAAGGACCAATTTTTAAAAATCACTCCAAACACACTATTAGAAAAACTTATTTTTTTTATTAAATTTAGGGTATTAACATTAGCCGTCATGTTAACTTTAAAATAAAATTTAAAGCGATCTCAACTTCAAATAACAAAAATCACAACAATTTTAGCATAAAAAAATTATAATCCTAGAACATTTAGAAAGAAGATCCAACTTCCAAGGCTTTATTCGGAGATGGGTGATGGGGTTTCTCTCTCTCTCTCTCCACTTGGATATTAGTCAACCATGTAGCGCATCGGTGTATGCGTAAACACAATATAGTAAGTAGAAAACAACTACATCAATTAAATTTTATATTGTTTCAACAGATACAAATACAAACCCACGATTTTCTTGCATTTTCTCTCTCATGTCATCATTTGACTGCACCTTGTTTTGCGCTTCCTTCCGACATATTTTGGTAAAGATAAGAGTGGGTAAGCATTAACAAAGCATAGTTAGTATTATTATAATAGCAATGACAAATCTTTGATTTGTTTGAGCAGGTTCAAAGAGAGACCCATAATTTTCGTGCATTTTCTTTCTTATATCATCTTGATTGCAACAGGTACTGCCCTTCTTCTTTTTCCTTTCATATATTCTGGTATTGATTATTGCAAGTCTTTTAGTTACACGAACTTGTGAAAAGAAGAAACCCTTTTTCATTGGTTATTTCATATAAATGAGGAAATTCGGTTCAGGCATGGTGATGGTACTGTTTTTGTTGTTGCCTTTGTTGATTCTGTGTCCATTCTTTAAATTTTCCTATTTGCACAACCCTTTTTCTGGGTTTGGAAGCAGAATGAACCATACCCATAAATCACTCAATTTTATTGTTACAATGCATACGCATAGCTTGCTTCGCCCGGTTCACTTGCTTCTTGAGAGGAGGTAAGTTACTAGCTTTTGAGTATGTAGTTTTTTTTTTTATCCAAAACATTTGTTAACATGGTATGATCACACCCTGTCATCTGAATTATGGAACATATTGTTAAATAGCTTAGGATTAAAAGAAATGAGGAGGGACATACAAAGGTTTCTGGAGTTTTTTTTTTTTTTTTTTTTCCGGAAAGTATGATTTCTGAAGTTTCTAATAGGTCTGTTATTGCTTCAAATATTTATATTGGTGGTTGGACTGATACGGCAAAAGAGTGGTACTCTGGCCCTGAGACAGCCAGGATATAAAGAATGAGAACATCATAAGAAACCTTCGGTTGCAGCAGCAAGGTTATTAGCGATTGTCTGCATTTTGTGAAGGCAATCAGTCATGGTTTGGGACTATTTCTTTGTGGTTTGAAGCTGAAGGCATACAAACATACTTAGTGCAAGTGACTGAGATGCAAACACACACTCCAATGAGACCCAAACAGCACAAGAATTGGTACGACCCAGAAACTGGGCCCAAACCCTTTTAGTTGAAGGAGAGAAATCCAACTTAGTAGAAGTCAATTCTGCTTTTGCCAAGCTCTGTAAGCAGGATTGATGTAGGATAAGCAATACAGCTGTCATTTTTATCACTAGAAAGGGTTGACAAAGTTCGATTGGTAGTGTGAGCAGGACACAGCAAACTACTATTAGCATATCCTTCAAATTCATGGCCTTGAAGAGCGGGGATTATTTGGGATCACCAGTAAGTGAATTTACTGTGATCAATCTTGATGGGCAGATGATGGTTGAAGTTAGCAGTGAATGGGTTAATTTAAAATTGATTAACAAGAGTTGGAAGAGTTGACAACTGTAGAGGAAGAGGTCATTGGAATAAGGTAGACTTGAGGCGGAGGACAACCTGACACCAGATAAGAGCTACTTGAAAAAGTTTTGCTCTCTTGAAAGTTGAGAGTGAGAGAGTCCCTTGTATTTATGATCACTGAGATAAGACCTACAGGTTACCAAGGTTAGATTAGGACATTTGAGTGTTGACAAAAGATTATCAACATAATCCTTTACAAGAATTGATAGTCGCTGATAATTAAAATGGTTCTTTGGATTTTTGCTGCCAGAATTTCTAGTTTTTGTAAGGTTTGTTTCGTCTCTCTCATGAACACAAGTTCACACACTTTGGCTTGTTATTGCCTGAGTTTCACTCAAAGTACCTGAAAATGTGTCATATATTCCACGCAGTGAGGTACGGGGAGCATATACAAACACCACCACTTGCGTAGACGGGTGTTCAGAAATGAAGAAGGATAATTTCACATGGGGGCCATTGATAGAGGAGTTCACTTTTGCTATAAATTCGGCTCCCTTCAATAGCTGTCATGCTTCTACCATAGTGGAGGTTTTTGCATCTAACTGTAATGTTAACATATGCATCTAAGATCAACTGTTCAATTAAATTGTAGCTGATTTGTGGCTTGTGCAGGTCGATCAAGATCATTTTTTGGTTGCTTATTTTGGGGGTTCAGCGGAGGGAGCACCTGATGTAAAAATTTGGTTGCAGACTTACAAGGTAATGCCATATTCTAATGTTAGGCTTATGCATTAATTGACACCCTAATGCTTTTCTTCTCTCCAGCATGTGTTGTTGATGAACTAAAAATTTGTGGGTCCTTGTTAATTGAGGACTGTGGGAGGGATAAATGAGGTACAGAAAGTAACCATTGGTCGTATCAGCATGAACTGGCTTTTCCCCATTCATTAGTATGTACACTTGGTTTTTGTACTGCACAGTGTGCACCTTTCTTGAAGATATCAATTTGCCACTGTTTATGTTATTGTTCTTGGCTTCTTGCTAACCAGGCAGACACTAATGACAAAAGATTATGGCTCTTTTCAATTGAGATGAGTTCTGGATTTACCCACAAACTTTTATCCATATACCTGCTTGTTATTTAGTTTTTTGTTTCACTGGCAGGAACTCCTAGAACAATTCGTTAACTCACGGTTGTGGTAATTATTTGTACAGGATGGCTATTGGCACTCTCCAATAATTGCTGATGAACAAGACAATGTTCCAATGTGGAATCCTGCGTTATTTAAGCTTCCATCCAATGAGTTGCTTCTGTTTTATAAAATCGGGCAAGAGGTTCAAAAGTAATGTTTCAATGTCTGTCTATCTTCTTCTGGTTCTTAATAGTTGCATTTTTTGTGAATCTAACTTTGTGTAGTAGTATCTTCAACGTTTTATTCAATTCCATAGTTTCTGTTTGTCTTGGTGCTTGGTTTATGTGTCACATAATTGACTGATATTCATACTCTGTTAGGTTCAAATACGCAATGAGGACTTAGGATACAATGATTGGACCCATTGTCAATTTCCTTTTTGCTCTGTCTTTCAAATATACATTATCCATGAATTTGTTTGTGCCAGCATGCCATGTTATAGATGTCCCAAGCAAAATGGTAACAATGTCTTGGGAGTATCAAGGAAATTGATTGGGAACTTCATAGACGTCAGATTACTTTACTATCTTTTTATCTAGATAATTTTTGTGTGTCATAAAGATTGTTTATTTGATTCTAGTGGTGAGAATGCAACGAGTAGTTTGCAATGGCTTGATCTATAAGATAAACTGCTAATGACTTTTATGAAGCTTTGCACGAGTCTCATGCCTTAATTTCAACTATAGCAGATATGTTGATTATTTTATAAGAATTGACATCATATCTCCAGGAAAAATAAACTTTTACCCAGTCATACATAAAGCAAAATGCTCGTTCGTATCCCACCGATTCTAAAACATAATCAGTGCCAATCCACCTTGGCTCTCCAACTTATCCACATGGCTTTTCAGAGCTATTGCTAAGCGTTTAAACAGCAAGAACTTCACACTTGCACAACTGACATAGGTCAGATACAACACAGGCATTCTGAGTGTTACACAAATGGTTCGACAAATATTTGAAGTTAAGTAGAGAAAAAATAAAGATATTAATGAAAACAAAAAAGAAAGTATGAGTTGCTCTTTGTAGTTTTTTTGAACCATGAAAACTGACATACCACATAACCTGGCCTATGTTTCCTTGTCATCACTCACTGAGGGTTTGGTGAACTTTAGATGGAGTGGATGTATGAAGCGGTCCTTTGATGGAGGTAATACTTGGACGGAAAGGGAACAGCTTCCTCCCGGCATATTAGGACCGATTAAGAATAAGGTAAGCATGTCCCAAAAAAGGCAAATTTTAAATGTGTAAACCCCTATATGCCTTGAGTTGTCTTATTTGTGCCGCATTATATTCGTCAGCCTATTTTGCTGGGAAATGGTCAATTGCTCTGTGGATCTTCAGTGGAAAGTTGGAACTCATGGGGTGCATGGATGGAGGTGCAGTAAACCAACTACATTAAGCTGTTTGTATGCTAGCAAAGTTCAAAAGGAGGCTATAAAATCAAATAAAGTGGATGGTTGACTTTATTTTTGTAACTCAAAAACAGATCACTGCAGATTCAGGAAAAACATGGAAAAAGTATGGACCTATATATATTCAAAACGAATCCCTTAGCGTGATTCAACCGGTTCCTTACCGGACTGCGACTGGGACCTTGCGTGTTCTGTTGAGATCCTTCAATGGCATTGACAGAGTTTGTATGTCAGAATCTCTTGATGGTGGCCAAAGCTGGAGTTTTGCAAAACCTACTGAACTGCCCAACCCAAATTCAGGTCATGATTGAAATCAAATTGTCTGCATTAAAAAGAATTATTTGGATATCTAGTAAATGGTGGACATGTGTGTCTTAAATATTCTGGGTGAGTCCATTTCGTTTTCCCATGGAATTCTTGAGTGTATAATTTACTGTTAGTGAATTATGTGGATGCTATTACTTTGTTAGGAGAAACTGACAGAAGGGATTCCTATAGAATAAAATATATCCCATGCAAGAGCTTTTTTCCTGTGATCCTGCTGGCTCAAACTCTGTTGCATTAACAGGCATTGATGGGGTTAAGCTGAAGGATGGCCGTCTCTTACTTGCTTACAATACAGTCTCCAGGGGTGTGCTCAAAGTCGCCCTCTCAACAGATGACGGAGACTCATGGGATGATGTTTTGACATTAGAGGAGACTATGGGAATGGAGTTCTCTTATCCAGCTGTAATTCAAGCCGGTGATGGATTAGTTCACATTACTTACACTTATAACAGAACACAGATTAAGGTAATGGCCTTATATTGTGAAGTTTAAGACAAATTATGGTACGAATGTGAACTCCTTTATGTTTTTGATAAGTCTCCCTCCCTCCTTTTTCCTTATCGTCATTCATCCCTAAAGTTGTTATGATGTTGTCGTAAAAGATTGTCCTCAAAATGAGCTTTTCGTGCTATGAAATCTAATTTCTTCTGGTCCTGTGGTTTTCAGCATGTTGTTCTTCAACCCAACTGATGCAGCTGTGCATTGAGAGCAAAATTGTAGAGGAAAGAGGTACATTACCTATGGCTAGAAACATGTAGCCCAATAATCAGTGGATTATAGCTATAAGCCTATAACATAAAATGCCATGTTATGGATAGATTGGCTTTCCACATGCAATTGTATTTTTTCAAAATTATTTAACTCCTTTTTTTTTAGATTTATTTTTTCCCATTGTTTTTAGATGATTAGGCCTCTCATGAAGTTTCCTGTATTTATGGCATGATTAGGTTCCCTTTACACCTTTTGTTATCATGGTTTCTGGAAGCAAGATGTTATTAAGGTATATAAATAAAATCAGCATTAGACTATGATTTCAGATAAATTTTCAATTTTGTGTGCTGGTACTAGAGAAAAAGGGTGGTTGCATCAACTGGATGGTAGGAAGGATCGCATATTTCGTTCATGTGGGGAAGAATTGAAGCTTTGGGTTAAAAAAAACATAATTTTGTTGTATCATGAGCTCTATAATACCCGAGTTCATATATTTCCTAGTTTTGGCAGCTGCAGTTTCGAGTGGATTTATTTAAGTTTAGTTGAGCTCAGTCCTTTATCAATAATATCACACCAGAATTCAACAGAAGTTCAGCTACGCTTCCACATATCTTGGTCTAATTGATCTACAACTGCTGTTTATAGAAATTTAAGGAGATGCTTTATTTGTGTATCTAGTCTCCTTTTGATCTTCATAAAACTCATTTTTCTTCAAGTTTAAGACTTCTCAAAAACTTGATTTTCAATTCTTTTCCATTTCAGCATGGCCTTGCCAATAACTTAAATCTGTATTCGGGCATTGAATGCTTTTGACAGAAGTGAAGATCAAAGTTACANCTAGGACTCAAATGAAATTGAGATTTTTTTTACACAAATCCAATCAAGTATTGAATTTATTAGGTTGTATTTTAGATTGATCGGTCCAAGTTGCATCACCCAAACCAATAATAAAATTTTAAATAGATAAAATGAACTCTATTTGAGTAATTATTAGCCTACATGAAAGATAAATGAACAATTATTTGTTTATATGAACAGGTTGTTATTAACTTGTGTGCGGTTCTACTTCTTTATTTATTNGGCGTTTTTCCTGAAAGATTTGGTTTCCTTCCCCCTTTTTTTTTGTTGCCACTTTTATTAATTTTTTATGTCATGCAAACTGAGTTTGGATTTGAACCTTAAACCTCCTATTTTGGATTCCAAGAGAGCTTATAGTAGTTTTTAGTTGTCTACTTGCTTCTTTCTCTGCAATGTGATTTTGCAAACACTAGGTCACATCTTGTAACAGGTTCCAAACTTGGGGATTATTCACTGTGCAAATATAAATTACCTTCTTGCGATATTGTCCTTTTCTTTGTTGATCTCTTTCTTTCTCTTTTTGTGAATACTCTTGTTTTAATTAGAGGTTAAACGCAGACCACTTTGCAACATATGGTTCAGACCCATTTTTTTTCTGTGTTCCTTCTCTCTTCGTGTTAAATACACAGGCATGCACTTCGCCGTTGAAGAAGGCACGAGCTTCCTCATGTGGAAGTGAATGAATCGAAAGCCTAGTTCAATTTTTCCTTTGACCTTTGACTACTGTAAGGCTTCAAAAAATGAAGCACCTCGTGAGATAAGTCCATGAGAATCCTAATTTTCCTAAGCTCTCTTCATAGACTCACTAGTCTAGTCTAATAGAAATTGAGTCCAAGTAAACCATAGCCACGACCAATTATGATACACAGAAAACTTGTAATTAGTCACAAGGTCATACATTGAATCCCATTCTAGGACAAAAAATCACATAATTCCTGATATAGTGATATGTGTTACATCCATACATGTCTCAAAGGCATGCCTATATCCCACAATACATGCTGAAGTATCTAAATGCCCACAAGATAATATTTTTGCCAAGGCCTGTTAAAATACCCACAAAATTAATCAAAGACCAATTCACATTAGCCATGCCAAATACCATATATTTTCACATATACACAGGATATAGGTAAAAGGGTATATACCTGTTGAGCTCTGATACGACCTTGCCTCTTAGCAGCACACTTCTCCAATAACGCTTTTAAAGATAACTCAAGCTCTGGAGCCTTCTCGTTCACGTCTCTCCATTTTCTTCTCCAAAAATACACTGATTATACAGATATTTAAGTCCAAAACCCTAGTGGGGGACTCTTGAATGCAAGATTACTAGCAGTGAAGGGCGTTTTAGAGAGAGAGAGAGATGAAGTAGGAGAGGGACCTGTTGATGCAGAGATAGCTGCAAGGGCCAGTGTCAAGGAGAATTTTACCCATTTCCATGGTACTTCTTTGGAGGCAGCCATGAGTTCTGTCGACCACCACTTCCAATTGAGCAACTTAAAAATAGGTCAGCAATTGAGTCGGGACGAACCGGGTGCCGTTATTTTGTGAAACCTATTATGAGAATACTGTCATTTTTAAACACAAATATTGATTTAATTCATTTTTCAACTTACTTATCGGTTTATTGTAACAACTTCGCTTTCAACAAGTGATATAACCAAAAAAAAAAAACACATTTTTGTAAGTATTAAAATTGTTCTTGTTGATTTGACTGTAAGTATTAAAAGTGTTCTTGTTAATTCCATTTTCTTCGTGAAAGCTGAATCAATAATTTCATTTTTAAAAACTGCAATAGATCGGTAAATAAGTTAAAAAGTGCAATAAATTAGTATTTTTGTTTGAAAATAATAATATTTTGGTAATAGATTTGTTATTTTGTTTCCTCTTCTTTTTTGGTGGGCTATTCCTATCCCACAAATATTTATTTTCATCTCATTAAAATTTTTATTATCAAACTACTAAGTACACCTTTTTTATATAAAACCCAATTCAACTAAGTTCACTCTATGTTATAAACACCATAAGTTCACATTCTATCTTTTCATAACTAGAGTTTCATTCACTATCTGCTCTCGTACACTCTATATAAAATAATTTTTTCAATATGAATTGTTAAGTAAGATAAGCACATCACGTTTTTCCTTCTATTGCAGATATGTAAATATGTATATACACACACATACACTCACATAAAAACTCAAAATCAAAAAATAATTAAGTTTTACATAACCAAACATAAAATCATACAACACACATAAAATCAAACAAATAATTAAACCGCAAAGTAATACTAACATATATTTCACTAGAAAAATTTATATTGAAAAAACTCTTTTATGCGGAATATATGAGAGGAAGAAATAATAAATGAAACTCTAGTTTTGAGAATATAGAAATAGTACTTGTTATTAAAGGGGTTGTGAATAATATGCCGTGAGCTTTGTTAAAATGGAGGTGAATACAGAAGGAGTGAACTTATTAGTTTGATTATAAAAGTTTTAATGGGGGGGGGGGGAAATGATATTTATGGGGTGGGAATAGCCCCACCCCTTCTTTTTTGGTTCAACCGTTAAGATGTCCAGCCACACATTTTGTCTAATCTGTTTTTCTAGTTCGATCAAAATAAGTTATTTATGCCGGAATTAAAATATTCGTGAGAGATAAATCTTCGTAATTTTGATTAACTTCCACTACTACCCAATTCTAACATAACACTGTGACACTAATTCAATTTTTCCCTTCTATTCCAGCAAATACTTCACATTTTAGGATGGTTTGCAACTTGAATGAGTTGAACGGGTTAATTATGAAACCTCCAACTCGGGTGAATATGAACCCAAATTTAATCACCCGAACTCTTAATCCTGAGTATTATCCATGGCCTAAATCAGAATAAAATTCATGTTCAAGTTGGGTGTGATACATAATTGTTTGAAATTTGAGTTGGGTGACAACAATCCAATATACCAACCCTAATACGGCTAGGACTCAAATGAAATTGAGATTTTTTTTACACAAATCCAATCAAGTATTGAATTTATTAGGTTGTATTTTAGATTGATCGGTCCAAGTTGCATCACCCAAACCAATAATAAAATTTTAAATAGATAAAGTGAACTCTATTTGAGTAATTATTAGCCTACATGAAAGATAAATGAACAATTATTTGTTTATATGAACAGGTTGTTATTAACTTGTGTGCGGTTCTACTTCTTTATTTATTTGCATATTATTGATTATTAATACCACATGACAATGTTGACATAATATCACTGTTACAATTAATATTTTTTTCCAAACAATCGGTTCACACATCAAATCATTTGAAATTTTAAAATTATGCGGATTAGTTCAAAAAAAATCTTATTTTAGGGATTTAATCCTCTCTCAACTTAGAAATTTTTAATTTTAACATATTTTAATCAAGTTGGGTCATTTAATTTTAAATTCATTTAGTTACATTCAATTAAAGGAACCCATTAATGTTATATTTGCCAATATTAATTGTAAAGATCAATCGAGTCGAGTTTAATAGGACAAATACTTTCCATAAAACAGTTAGAGGGCTATCATAGTCAAATAGAAATATTAAAAATTTTCATGTCTTTGTTTTTTGAGTTGTAAAAAAAATTAACAATTTTAGCATAAATAATAGGGCTAATGTCACTTTACACTCTAAAAATGTTTCAATTTTTAATTTATACTCTCAAGTATTAAAAATTTTACTTTACACCCTCAAAATTATAAATTGATAGCAATGTAGACCTAGCCTAGTCTATTGTTTAGTTTTTCGTCATAAATTGAAGCACGTGAGTTACAAATGTTTTGAACATGAACTTATGTATAAATTCACAAACTGTGGACGCTTCACATGAATTGCAAATGATAAATTTAGCCACTATTTGATTAACGAAATCTTACTTTTTATACATAATACGATATCAAATTGATCGCAGAAGAAAATCTACAACAATGAATACGCCTGATTTTCATACCCGAAGTATTTATAACTCATGTGCTTCAATTTATGACAGAAAATTGAACAACAGTCTGGGCAAGGTCCACATTACTGTCAATTCATAACGTTGAAGGTGTAAATTAAATTTTTTAATATTTGAGGGTATAAATTAAAAATTAAAATATCTTTCAAGGTATAAAGTGGGATTAGCCCTAAATAAGTATACTGCAAGAACAGAAAGAAGATCCAAGGCCTTATTGGTAGATGGGTGATAGGGTTTGGCACTCTCTCTCCGCTTACGCATTAGTCAACCATGTAGCACATAGATGCCCTTGTGCATNCCTGGACTCAAATGAAATTGAGATTTTTTTTACACAAATCCAATCAAGTATTGAATTTATTAGGTTGTATTTTAGATTGATCGTTCCAAGTTGCATCACCCAAACCAATAATAAAATTTTAAATAGATAAAGTGAACTCTATTTGAGTAATTATTAGCCTACATGAAAGATAAATGAACAATTATCTGTTTATATGAACAGGTTGTTATTAACTTGTGTGCGGTTCTACTTCTTTATTTATTTGCATATTATTGATTATTAATACCACATGACAATGTTGACATAATATCACTGTTACAATTAATATTTTTTTCCAAACAATCGGTTCACACATCAAATCATTTGAAATTTTAAAATTATGCGGATTAGTTCNATTGTTACACTTAATATTTTTTTCCAAACAATCGGTTCACACATCAAATCATTTGAAATTTTAAAATTATGTGGATTAGTTCAAAAAAAATCTTATTTTAGGGATTTAATCCTCTCAACTTAGAAATTTTTAATTTTAACATATTTTAATCAAGTTGGGTCATTTAATTTTAAATTCATTTAGTTACATTCAATTAAAGGAACCCATTAATGTTATATTTGCCAATATTAATTGTAAAGATCAATCGAGTCTAGTTTAATAGGACAAATACTTTCCATAAAACAGTTAGACCTAGCCTAGTCTGTTGTTTAATTTTTCATCATAAATTGAAGCACGTGAGTTACAAATGTTTTGAACATGAACTTATGTATAAATTCACAAACTGTGCACGCTTCACATGAATTGCAAATGATAAATTTAGCCACTATTTGATTAACAAAAATCTTACTTTTTATACATAATACGTTATCAAATTGATCGCAGAAGAAAATCTACAGCAATGAATACGCCTCATTTTCATACCCGAAGTATTTATAACTCATGTGCTTCAATTTATGACAGAAAATTGAACAACAGTCTGGGCAAGGTCCACATTACTGTCAATTCATAACGTTGAAGGTGTAAATTAAATTTTTTAATATTTGAGGGTATAAATTAAAAATTAAAATATCTTTCAAGGTATAAAGTGGGATTAGCCCTAAATAAGTATACTGCAAGAACAGAAAGAAGATCCAAGGCTTTATTGGTAGATGGGTGATAGGGTTAGGCACTCTCTCTCCGCTTACGCATTAGTCAACCATGTAGCACATAGATGCCCTTGTGCATATCTACAGTCTGTCCACATCCAGATATACAGATCCATTACGTCGGTATGCATAAGCACAACATAGTTAGTAGAAAACAACGACATCAACTAAATTTTGAATTTTTTCAACTGATATACAAATACAAACCCACGATTTTCTTGCGTTTTCTCTCTCGTGTCATCTTTTGACTGCACCTGGTTTTGCTCTTCCTTCCTTCATATTCTGGTAATGATTAGAGTGTGTAAGCATTAACAAAACATAGTTAGTATTATTATAATAGCAATGACCTCAACAAATCTTTGATTTGTTTGAGCAGGTTCAAAGAGAGACCCACAATTTTCTTGCATTTTCTTTCTTATATCATCTTGATTGCAGCAGGTACTGCCCTTCTTCTTTTTCCTTTCATATATTCTGGTATTGATTATTGTAAGTCTTTTAGTTACACGAACTTGCGAAAAGAAGAAACCCTTTTTCATTGGTTATTTCATATAAATGAGGAAATTCGGTTCAGGCATGGTGTTGGTACTGTTTTTGTTGTTGCCTTTGTTGATTCTGCTGCCATTCTTTAAATTTTCCTATTTGCACAACCCGTTTTCTGGGTTTGGAAGCAGAATGAGCCAAACCCATAAATCTCTTAATTTTAGTGTTACATTGCATACGCAGAGCTTGCTTCGCTTGGTTCACTTGCTTCTTGACAGGAGGTAAGCTAATAGCTTTTGAGTATGTAGTTTTTTTTTATCCAAACAATTGTTAACATGGTACGATCATACTCTTGCATCTCAATTATGGAACATATTGTTAAATTGCTTAGTATTAAATGAAATGAGGAGGGACATACTATGATTTCTGAAGTTTTTTTTCCCGGAAAGTATGATGTCTGGAGTTTCCAATAGGTCTGTTGTTGCTTCAAATATTTATATTGGTGGTTGGACTGTTACGGCAAAAGAGTGGTACTCTGGCTCTGAGACAGCCGGGATATAAACAGTGAGAACCTGAAAAGAAACCTTCAGTTGCAGCAGCAAGGTTATTAGCAATTGTCTGCATTTTGTGAAGGCAATCAGTCATGGTTTGGGACCATTTCTTTGTGGTTTGAAACTGAAGGCATATAAACATACATAGTGCAAGTAACTGAGATGCAAACACACACTCCAATGAGACCCAAACAGCACAAGAATTGGTATGACCCAGAAATTGGGTCCAAACCCTTTTAGTTGAAGAAGAGAAATCCAATATAGTAGAAGTCAATTCTGCTTTTGCCAAGCTCTGTAAGCAGGATTGATGTAGGAGAAGCAATACAGCTGTCATTTTTATCACTAGAAAGGGTTCGAGTGATAGTGTGAGCAGGACACGGCAAACCACTATTATCATATCCTTCAAATTCATGGCCTTGAAGAGCAGGGATTATTTGGGATCACCAGTAAGTGAATTTACTGTGATCAATCTTGATGGGCAGATGATGGTTGAAGTTAGCAGTGAATGGGTTAATTTAAAATTGATTAACAAGAGTTAGAAGAGTTGACAACTGTAGAGGAAGAGGTCATTGGAATAAGGTAGACTTGAGGCGGAGGACAACCTGACNTGATTAACAAGAGTTAGAAGAGTTGACAACTGTTGAGGAAGAGGTCATTGGAATAAGGTAGACTTGAGGCGGAGGACAACCTGACACCACATAAGAACTACTTGAAAAGGTTTTGCTCTCTTGAAAGTTGAGAGTGAGAGAGTCCCTTGTATTTATGATCACTGAGATAAGACCTACAGGTTACCAAGGTTAGATTAGGACATTTGAGTGTTGACAAAAGATTATCAACATAATCCTTTACAAGAATCGATAGTCGCTGATAATTAAATTGGTTCTTTGGATTTTTGTTGCCAGAATTTCTATTTTTTTTAAGGTTTCTTTCGTCTCTCTCTCTCTCACACAAGTTCACACACTTTGGCTTGGTATCGCCTGAGTTTCACTCAAAGTACCTGAAAATGTGTCATATATTCCATGCAGTGAGGTACGGGGAGAATATACAAACACCACCACTTGCGTAGATGCGTGTTCAGAAATGAAGAAGGATAATTTCACATGGGGGCCATTGATAGAGGAGTTCACTTTTGCTATAAATTCGGCTCCCTTCAATAGCTGTCATGCTTCTACCATAGTGGAGGTTTTTGCATCTAACTGTAATGTTAACATATGCATCTAAGATCAACTGTTCAATTAAATTGTAGCTGATTTGTGGCTTGTGCAGGTCGATCAAGATCATTTTTTGGTTGCTTATTTTGGGGGTTCAGCGGAGGGAGCACCTGATGTAAAAATTTGGTTGCAGACTTACAAGGTAATGCCATACTCTAATGTTAGGCTTATGCATTAATTGACACCATAATGCTTTTCTTAAGCAAGCTGGCGCACCGTTAATTGGAAGTAATCTCTGGCACGTGTTGTTGATGAACTAAAAATTTATGGGTCCTTGTTAATTGAGGGCTGTGGGAGGGATAAATTAGGTCTAGAAAGTAACCATTGGTCGTATCTGCGTGAACTGGCATTTCCCCATCCATTAGTAGGTACACTTGGTTTTTGTACTGCACATTGTGCACCTTACTTGAAGATATCATTTGCCACTGTTTATGTTACTGTTTCAACCAGGCAGACACTCATGACTAAAGGTTATGGCTCTTTTCAATTGAGATGAGTTCTGGGTTCAGCCACAAACTTTAATCCATATACCTGCATGTTATTCGGTTTTTCGTTTCGATGTCAGGAACTCCTGGAATAATTCTTTATCTCACGGTCATTATTTATACAGGATGGCTATTGGCACTCTCCAATAATTGCTGATGAACAAGACAATGTTCCAATGTGGAATCCTGCATTATTTAAGCTTCCATCCAATGAGTTGCTTCTGTTTTATAAAATCGGGCAAGAGGTTCAAAAGTAATATTTCGATGCCTGTATCTTCTGGTTCTTAATAGTTGTATTTTTTGTGAATCTAACTATGTGTATTAGTATCTTGAACGTTTGTATTTAATTTCGTAGTTTCTATTTGTCTTGGTGCTTGGTTTATGTGTCACATAATTGACTGATATTCATAATCTGTTAAGTTCAAATACACAATGAGGACTTAAAGATCCCAATATAACAGTATAGGTAATAGGATACAATAATTGGACCCACTGTCAATTTTCTTTTTGCTGTGTCTTTCAAATATACAGTATCTATGAAATTGTTTGTGCTATCATGCCCTGTTATATGTCCGAAGCAAAATGGTACCAATGTATCAGAGTATCACTAGGGAAATTGATTGGGAACTTCACAGACTTCACATTACTCTACTAGCTATTTATGTAGATAATTTTTGTGTCATAAAGATTGTTTATTTGATCTAGTGGAGAGAGTGCAACGAGTAGTTTGCAATAGCATGATCTATTAGATAAACTACTAATGATTTTTATGAAGCATTGCACGAGTCTCTTGCCTTCATTTCGACTATAGCAGATATGTTGATTATTTTATAACAATTGACATCAGATCTCCAGGAAAAATTAAAGTTTACCTCGTCATACATAAAGCAAAATGCTCGTTCATATACTCATTGGTATGGTGAATCAGTGATGTGAAACACATTAATGTTTGCAGATTCAAATTTGATTATTGGATGTGGCTCAAAATTTAGAAATTATAATATAAGGAAGCAATTAACAATGTTTTTTCTATAAATATTAAAAAAGACATAAAAATATAGTTTAATAAGAGGTTTTGGTTCAAGACCTCCATATAGACAGTATAGTGGTTCCTTATCCCCTGCAAACTTGATTTGACAAAGCAAACCTTTTTCTCTTTCATGTATTTTCATCCACATAAAATATGACGAACTGATCCATTGTTGTAAACCATTCATCTTATTGGTCGAATCCTGACGAACAGAAAATAATCTGGATAGAGAGGCAGGTTCTCTGAAATCAGGAATTTGTGACCAAATGTCTATAGTCATATTATATTTTTTTTCCCAGGCTGGTGGTAGTCATATTATATTCAGATGGCCGTCATGTTTGATTTTCATTGATAAAATAGATGTAATTATACTCTTGGCTTTCTAACATTTACGATCTAAAACATAATCAGTGTCAATCCACCTTGGCTCTCCAACTTATCCACATGGCTTTTCAGAGTTATTGCTAAACCTTTAAACANTAATACTCTTGGCTTTCTAACATTTACGATCTAAAACATAATCAGTGTCAATCCACATTGGCTCTCCAACTTATCCACATGGCTTTTCAGAGTTATTGCTAAACCTTTAAACAGCAAGAACTTCACAATTGCACAACTGAGAAAGTATGAGATGCTCTTTGTAGCATTTTGAATCATGAAAACTGACATACCACAGAACCTGGACTTTGTTTCCTTCCCATAACTCACTGAGGGTTTGGTGAACTACAGATGGAGTGGATGTATGAAGCGGTCCTTTGATGGAGGTAATACTTGGACAGAAAGGGAACAGCTTCCTCCCGGCATATTAGGACCAATTAAGAATAAGGTAAGCATGACCCAAAAACGGCAAATTTTAAATGTTTATACTTTATACCCCTATATGCCTTGAGTTGTCTTATTTGTGCCCATTTATATTCCTCAGCCTATTTTGCTGGGAAATGGCCAATTGCTCTGTGGATCTTCAGTGGAAAGTTGGAATTCATGGGGGGCATGGATGGAGGTGCAGTAAATCTACTACATTAAGCTGTTTGGATGCTAGCAATGTTCAAAAGGAGGCTAAAATTCAAATAAAGTGGATGGTTGACTTTATTTTTGTAACTCAAAAACAGATCACTGCAGATTCTGGAAGAACATGGAGAAAGTATGGACCTATCTATATTCAAAACGAATCCCTTAGCGTGATTCAACCGGTTCCTTACCAGACTGGGACTGGGACCTTGCGTGTTCTGTTGAGATCCTTCGATGGCATTGACAGAGTGTGTATGTCAGAATCTCTTGATGGTGGCCAAAGCTGGAGTTATGCAAAACCTACTGAACTGCCCAACCCAAATTCAGGTCATGATTGAAACCAAATTGTCTGCATTACAAAGAAATATTTGGATATCTAATAAATGATGGACTTATGTGTGTCTTAAATATTCTGGGCGAGTCCATTTTGTTTTCCCATGGAATTCTTGAGTGTAGAATTTACTGTTAGTGAAATCTGTGGATGCTATTACTTTGTTGTGAGAAACTGACAGAAGGGATTCCTATAGAATAAAATATATCCCATGCAAGAGCTTTTTTCCTGTGATCCTACTGGCTCAAACTCTGTTGCATTAACAGGCATTGATGGGGTTAAGCTGAAGGATGGCCGTCTCTTACTTGCTTACAATACAGTCTCCAGGGGTGTGCTCAAAGTTGACCTCTCAACAGATGACGGAGACTCATGGGATGATGTTTTGACATTAGAGGAGACTATGGGAATGGAGTTCTCTTATCCAGCTGTTATTCAAGCCAGTGATGGATTAGTTCACATTACTTACACTTATAACAGAACACAGATTAAGGTAATGGCCTTATATTGTGAAGTTTAAGACAAATTATGGTACGAATGTGAACTCCTTTATGTTTTTGATAAGTCTCCCTCCCTCCTTTTTCCTTATCGTCATTCATCCCTAAAGTTGTTATGATGTTGTCGTAAAAGATTGTCCTCAAAATGAGCTTNTCGGTAACTCTCCCTCCTTCCTTTTTCCTTATTGTCATTCATCCGTAAAGTTGTTATCATGTTGTCGTAAAAGATTGCCCTCAAAATGAAGCTTTTCGTGCTATGAAATCTAATTTCTTCTGGTCCTGTGGTTTTCAGCATGTTGTTCTTCAACCCAACTGATGCAATGGTGCATTGAGAGCGAACATGTAGAGGAAAGAGGTACATTACCTATTACTAGTAACATGTGGCCCAATAATCAGTGGATTATAGCGATAAGCCTATAACATAAAATGCCANAATGGTGCATTGAGAGCGAACATGTAGAGGAAAGAGGTACATTACCTATTACTAGTAACATGTGGCCCAATAATCAGTGGATTATAGCGATAAGCCTATAACATAAAATGCCATGTTATGGATAGATTGGTTTTCCACATGCAATTGTATTTTTTCAAAATTATTTAACTATTTTTTTTTTTAGATTTATTTTTTCCCATTGTTTCTAGATGAGTAGGCCTCTCATGAAGTTTCCTGTATTTATGGCATAAATAGGTTCCCTCTACACATTTTGGTATCATAGTTTCTGGAAGCAAGATGTTATTAAGGTATATAAATAAAATCAGCATTAGACTATGATTGCAGATATTTTTCAATTTTGTGAGCTGGGACTAGAGAAAAAGGGTGGTTACATCAACTGGATGGTAGGAAGGATCGCATATTTCGTTCACGTGGGGAAGAATTGAAGCTTTGGGTTAAAAAAACCATAATTTTGTTGAATCATGAGCTCTATAATATCCGAGTTCATATATTTCCTAGTTTCGGCAGCTGCAGTTTCTAGTGGATTTATTTAAGTTTAGTTGAGCTCAGTCCTTTATCAATAATGTCACACCAGAATTCAACTGAAGTTCAGCTACGTCTTCCACATATCTTGGTCTAATTGATCTACAACTGCTGTTTATAGAAATTTAAGGAGATGCTTTTCTTGTGTATCTANCATATCTTGGTCTAATTGATCTACAACTGCTGTTTATAGAAATTTAAGGAGATGCTTTTCTTGTGTATCTAGTCTCTCCTAAAACCTTTTGATCTTCATAAAACTTATTCTTCTTCAAATTTAAGACTTCTCAAAAACTTGATTTTCGATTCTTTTCCATTTCAGCATGGCCTTGCCAGTAACTTAAAACTGTATTCGGGCATTGAATGCTTTTGATAGAAGTGAAGATCAAAGTTCCACATCTAACTGTGGCCTTCCGGGAGGGAAAGAAGATTGATAGTATGCCAGCAAGTAGCATTTTTCCGGAAAGATTTGGTTTCCTTCCCCCTTTTTTTTTTGTNCCTTCCGGGAGGGAAAGAAGATTGATAGTATGCCAGCAAGTAGCATTTTTCCGGAAAGATTTGGTTTCCTTCCCCCTTTTTTTTTTGTTGTCATTTTCATTAATTTTTTATGTCATGCAAACTGAACTTGGATTTGAACCTTGCACCTCCTATTTTGGGTTCCAAGAGAGCTTATAGTAGTTTTTAGTTGCCCACTTGCTTTTTTATCCGCAATGTGATTTTGCAAACACTAGATCACATCTTGTAACAGGTTCCATACTTTGGGATTATTCACTTTGCAAATATAAATTACTTTCTTACGATATTGTCCTCTTCTTTGTTGATCTCTTTCTTTCTCTTTTTGTGAATATTGTCTTGTTTAATTTTTTATTTTACTGATATGTCACTCAAACCCAAAGCAAGAAACTGGCAGATCGCTTGCACTGTACAACCCCAGTGGGCTTCAGTTTTTGACCCATACTTGATTTTTTTTATGTTAAAAAAATTGGACCCGGGCTTGAATTAGGTTGGGTTGTTTGTGGAGTTAGATAAGTGTGGGTGGAGTAGCCGAGGCCTCGAGGCATAGCCTTCAGGTTTTACTGCTTCCATTTCTCACCCTATGACCAGCCTCATGGACATTTGAATAGTATCCGGTAGCTTATGGTCTACCAGCATAGCAGGTGAGCTTAAGGTAAGTAAGAACTACCCACCTAAGATTACAATGCAGAGCTTTTGTGTTTTGTCACATAGAAAGGCCTAGTCCTTAACCAGTGGAGGAAATATTCAGTGTAATAGTAATATCAAGTTATTATTGATACGGTATTACCGTTAGTAATAAACTATCATACATTATAAGTGAATGCTATTATTTTAATATGGAGGTTATTGGATAAGATTAAGATTCTCTCTAATATATTTCCTCTTTAAAATAGTGGAATCCATTTAGTCCATATAATCTTATATTATATATTTAAAATGACCAATTTTTTTATGGAGAAGGCTTGAGAAGTCTTCCCTCCTATTTTTTTTTAAGTTTTTATGAATTTTAAATTATTAAATTCTCCATTCTCCATCTACGAATGTCTCTAATAATTATCCTAAATAACTATTCATAAATTCCCTCTAATCACCAATTATTTAAAAAAAAAATAAACATCAAATTTTGTAATCCAATAATTTTTATAATATTTTTGTTAACTTATCAAATAATGTTTGGGAGAAAATTCAAAGTGAAAAAGGGGGTTGAGAAGAGAAAAAGCTGGTCTGTGCACTGCATATATTCGAACTCTAGTATTTCATAAAATATGTGATGTATAACTGTTATATTGAATTTTTTTTTTTAAAAGACGATTAGATGTAACAAACCTAACACGTTATTTTAAGGTTCTCCCAAATTATAGTTACTAAATTGAGATGGTCGAAACCGTCATCAGGACATGCAGACCATTTAATCCCTCCAGTAGATTGAGGACAAGCAGACCATTTAATCCCTCCAGTAGATCTCGTTCACATAGAGTATTACTGCAAATAAATTCGAACCCACAATTATCAAAAGACTGCAAGACTTTCACCCACCACCTCAATAATTATATTGAATAAATGGGTGCAACAAAAGGCAAGTCAAATACTGTAAATCGGTGCAATAAAAGATAGGTCATTATTTCTCACGAAATTCCTATGTCCCAACAAAAAATCAGCGCGGATTTTGGGTGGTTGCATGTCATCGTACAAACATTAAACTTTCTGCATTTAAAGAGTACTCCTTTTTTCCTACCCTTCACAGGAGAAGGACATTTCAGTACATTTATTTCGAGACTTTAAAGAGACGACAAAGCCAAAAAGCAGTTGAAGGTGTAGAAGTCGAACAGACATGCATGCGCTGCGCAGGCCTTTAAGGGTTGTGGTNTTGAAGGTGTAGAAGTCGAACAGACATGCATGCGCTGCGCAGGCCTTTAAGGGTTGTGGTTGTGGTTGTGGTGGAAGAAGTAGAACAAAGCTTCGCTGCGTACGTTTTCTCTTTCTCTCTCTAACTTTTGCAGTAACTTTGCTTTCTGTTCTCGCACTGAAGGTGTTTGAAAAATGGTCTCATTGACATATGTGCCGTGTTTTTATTCCACCCACCTTACGTGATTGACTCTGGGTCTGGGTCTATCTGGCGTTTTGGCAACAGTTTACCAGCGCATATTGGGACTTTTTAATCCACTCCATGTTACTGGTCAATCTATGTGTTGTGATCATGCAGTAATTATGGTAAATAGTAAGGAATCAAACAATTAAGAAAGTAGGAGAAAATAACACACAGAGATTTACGTGATTCGGCAATGTTCCTACATCCACGAGAGCGAGCGGCCGTTTTTTTCCATTATTGAAGTAGGGTTACATCTTAAGTATTTATATAACCCTAATATGGACGTATTTACAAAAATATCCCTGTACCGTACCGCGCAGATGCTGTCACAGGCTCCGCTCCGGCATCTACCTCCTTGCCATTATGCACATAGCAAAATATGAGCCACACATACTCTAACAATCTCCACCTTGGCAAATATTCACCCCTTTAGAAGAAAAAAGAGGACATGTATTCAGGAACTCCATCGGAGACGCTGAGTTGAGACATCTCCCATCTAGCAACTAGAAACATTAATCAAGTTCAACCAGTGCTTGAACTTGTCTGTAATAACAGGCTTTGTCAACATGTCTGCTACATTCTCAGAAAAGTGTGAACTTTCTCAAGTAATAGTTCACCAGAAGAAACCAGTTCCCTGATCTTATGAAACCTCACATCTATATGTTTTGTCCTCGCATGATACACCTGGTTATTTGCCAAATAAATGACACTCTGACTGTCACAATGCAATTGAACTCTACCTTGCTGGGCACCCAGCTCCTTGACTAAACCTGTAAGCCACAAAGCCTCTTTGGCAGCCTCAGCTACTGCCATATACTCTGACTCAGTAGTAGATAGTGCAATTATAGGCTGTACCATG
>CAUOFW020000970.1:142261-183510 GCA_963454935.2 Ilex paraguariensis | reverse complement strand
AAAAAAAAAAAAAAATACACACAAAAACTAGAAGAGAGATTGCTTTAGTTTTAGTAAACAAAAAACTAATGATTTTTTGTTTTTACAGATTTTGGTAAGTAGACGGGGCATTTTAGTGATTTAAACTTTTGTAGTGGAAGGTGATAAGAACTTGTCATAAAGTAGCACAAAGCGAAGATACGTAAAAGGTAATAAATGTAAAAAGTTGACAGTCAAATCTCTCTCTCTCTCTCTCTTCTTTTCAACAACTTTCAGCTTTTTCTTGGTCGTCGAAACGGAAAAAGACTATGAGGATTCACGCGTCGTATTCTCTTTCTCGTCAAAAAGTAATTTTTCATCTGATCTAACCGATAGTGACCGCCTCTTCATATATATAATATTGAGAAAATGTTATGTTTATCAACGAAAAATTATCAAATATTTTATATTAAATAATTAGTTATTATTCGTGTCTGAATATATAGGATAATAAAATAATAATAATAATAAACATATTTATATTTACACTTAAAATCAAATCACGGACATAAAAGAGAGAGAAAGAAATTTAAGTGCCAATTGTACTGAGGATGAACGTTGGTAGTGGTGGCGGAAGATGGTGATGGTGATGGTTACGGTGGGTGGCAACACTGATGGGAGTGACAATCATGAGTGATGACGGTGGTGGTGGTGAGCAACGATGATAATGGTTGACCGTTGTGGTGGTGGATGGTGACAATGCTGGTAATAGACAATGACGGGTGCTTCCGAGGGACAGTGTGATGGGTGGTAACCAACGACGATGGATGGTGGTGGTGGCAAGTGTAGTGTGGATGGATGATAGTGGGTGGTGACAATGATAGACAATGACAAATGATGGTAGGTGTGGTGTGGGTGAGTGATAGTGGTTGGCGGCGATGGTGGGGGCCAATAGGTTGTAGTGGATGCAGACGGTGGACGACGCTAATGGTGGTAGTGATAATAAATATAAGATTGAAATAAAGATGGTAGTGAGTAGTGACGATGAATGACGGTGGTAGTAATCGGTGGTGGGTGACGATGGTTGTGGTGGGAGTGGCGGTGGGGCGATGGAGGTGGTGGTGGTGGGGCAATGGCAATGCTAGGGGTGGCGGCGACTGTGGTGGTAGTGATGATAGTGGTGGTGGGGCGATGGGGGTGAGGGTAGTTATGGTGTGGGGGTGGGAGTAGTTGTGGTGTGGGGGTGGTGGTGGTGTTGGTTGTTGTGGTAGATGTGGTGGTGGGAGTGGTTATGGTGGTGGGTTGGCGTTGGTGGTGGGGCGATGGGAGTGGTAGTAGTGACAGTGGTAATAGGATAGTTCTAAACACTATTTTTTTAAAAAAATACTTAAGAGAAATTATAAGTTTTAGAAACACTTTTAAAAAATCACTCTAAATACACTTTTCTTATTTTTCTATTAAATTTAGGGTGTTAATATTGACTGTCAAATTAACTTTAAAGTAAAACTTAAAAAGATCTTAACCGCGAAAAATAAAAGTTATTTTATTTATCTTTTAAAATTTGAATTATATTGTACTTTATTATATAGATGTGATATAATTTATGTCATTGCATATTAATAGGACTTATTTATCTGATAGTAAAAAATTATGCCACATCATTTGGAATAGAGATTTAATAAAAACTTTTGGAAACCATAACATTACCCATAATATTTTCCTAAGAATTTGATTAGTTATACTGCCATATTTTGAAAAGTTTGGGGACTATTATGTTACGAATAAAATTATGCGTATCAAATCATCCGTTATGTATATGATTTGGTGTTAATGTACTATATGAACAAAGGGTATCTGATGTTACTTTCGTGGTATTCCAAATCCCAAATCAATTGGAGTTATTGATTAGGTTTAGGGACGAGGTAATATGTAATATACTATTGTCTTTTAAATGTTTTTGTAAATAGTGTCATTTGATTATTAAAATTTATATTCTTATTGATTATTTTTGCTTGATATAAAATTCTAAAACTTTATTGAGTTGACCTATATTGTTGGCTAAATACTTATGAATTGATTGGTACATATATGAAGTGTGCTTGAATCACAATTTGTGAAATATGATTATGCCCTACACGGTGTGATTTGTGGTACTATGAGGTATGATTATTCTGTATGAGTATAAATTTATATGTCTAAGTATAACTTGTCATGTCACCAAAATGAACNTATTGATTAGGTTTAGGGACGAGGTAATATGTAATATACTATTGTCTTTTAAATGTTTTTGTAAATAGTGTCATTTGATTATTAAAATTTATATTCTTATTGATTATTTTTGGTTGATATAAAATTCTAAAACTTTATTGAGTTGACCTATATTGTTGGCTAAATACTTATGAATTGATTGGTACATATATGAAGTGTGCTTGAATCACAATTTGTGAAATATGATTACGCCCTGCACGGTGTGATTTGTGGTACTATGAGGTGTGATTATTCTGTATGAGTATAAATTTATATGTCTAAGTATAACTTGTCATGTCACCAAAATGAACCAAGTATAAGGTTAGTTGAGCTATGTGACATGTCCAATTTGATTGATGATTATGTTGTTTATGTTTCTTATCGTCTAAGTTATTTAGTATTTGATCACTCATATTTTTTTATCGTTGAACNATTACGCCCTGCACGGTGTGATTTGTGGTACTATGAGGTGTGATTATTCTGTATGAGTATAAATTTATATGTCTAAGTATAACTTGTCATGTCACCAAAATGAATCAAGTATAAGGTTAGTTGAGCTATGTGACATGTCCAATTTGATTGATGATTATGTTGTTTATGTTTCTTATCGTCTAAGTTATTTACTATTTGATCACTCATATTTTTTTTATCGTTGAACATATTATTTCCTGTCATATTGTATACTTCCTCGCTTCTAATATTTTTTAAGATGATCTCCAAAGAAAGGACCAGAGTTTGAGATGTCAAAAAATTACAGATTTATAACTTTTAATTTTATTGTTGTAATATACTATTTGAGAAGATTTATTTGAATATTTTGAAGATTATCTTTGTCTTCAAGATAATTAGAGTTTTGACCCTATATTCAGAAATATATTAGAANTAATATTTTTTAAGATGATCTCCAAAGAAAGGACCAGAGTTTGAGATGTCAAAAAATTACAGATTTATAACTTTTGATTTTATTGTTGTAATATACTATTTGAGAAGATTTATTTGTATATTTTGAAGATTATCTTTGTCTTCAAGATAATTAGAGTTTTGACCCTATATTCAGAAATATATTAGAAATATATTGTGGAATTGTGTCGATTAATTTATTAATTAAGTAACGCCCTTGGAAAACCGGAGCATTACATGAAACTAGATTTGTAGGGTTTGTTAATTGTATGATTATTTTGATGAAATTTGAATGTTGGATTTTGTTCATGTTAGGGTTTTGTGTGTTTTGATCTAATTGAATGTTAGGATTTTGTTAATTGTATGAAATTGGGTGTTAATTTCATGAAATTAGGATGAAATTGAAATTAGGCGATATGTGGGTGGGAGAAGATTGTGTGGCTATGAAATTTGATTTTCTATTGCCTTTTAGAAGCTTTTGTGCTTAGTTTCTGGCTCATTACAAGAAGCATCAACGAATCTCTGGCTTTTTTTTCACATCCTTTCCCGTGGGCTTAATTGTCAGATTTGTGGAGTTTATTGATTGTTCCATTTATTGCTTTATTGAGTGCTGAAGTTTAGAATGTATCTATTAAAAGATAAAAAATTCTCTAATGTGTAGCTTAATTTTCACATTCAAATGACGTTATGCATGTAATTTTGTTTCTTATTCAACTTGGAATGATGTGTTTTGTTATATTTATAGAGATCTCACACGATGTCTTGATTCATCTGACATGTTCTACTGTGTTTGGGGTTTTGAAGACTTGAGATGAATATTACTTCTTTAGTGTAAGGAATGAAGTTTCTCAAGATCGAGGCAAGAAAGGGTGGCGAATCCAAATGGTTGCTAATGTTGAGAGAGATGGTTATATTGTGAGTATGACTTTGTTCTCATTGCCTTATTATAATGTTGGTAAAGATACTTATAAATAAGTTATACATGTGAATGATTCAAGTTTTTCCCCCCTTCCTCTTTTGGTTTTTTCATTGCTAATTATGTAATTCATTGTTATTTTCTTCTNTACATGTGAATGATTCAAGTTTTTCCCCCCTTCCTCTTTTGGTTTTTTCATTGCTAAAATTATGTAATTCATTGTTATTTTCTTCCTTTTTTGTTTTTGAATCAATTGAATTAGTGATAAAATTGAGATTGGATTGAATTGAAATTGTTGGAACTCTACTGGTTGTTGAATTTGATTAGTTGTTTGTTGTATTTTGTTGAACAGTTGGCGAAAAATATTTTTTTTAATTCTTGGTTAAAAAATGAAGCTGTAATTTGATAAAAAAAATTATTATTTGAAGTGACTTTGTTAGAATTCAATTGGATAAGATTGGGATGTTCGATTCTTAGCAAACAATGCCTTCAGGTACTGGACGCATGTCTATCTTAAATATGATCTAAAATGTTAATGCTAGGCTTGAATGAGTTTATAATTAATTTGCTTCCCCATGTTGCTTGATCAATTGCCCATGAAAAGTTTAAGCTAATTATATAATCAACAAAATTGTGTAATTTTTGTTATTTGTTCTTTCTCATATTTTGACTCCAAATTATATTACATCCACAACACTCCCCTACTAGTTAGATTGCAATAAGGTGAGTTTGAAGAGACAATGATTTTTATTATTCGGGAATTTTTAAGAAGTGGATGCGATTGGTTGGGAATGAGTTTCTTTAGTGCATAGTTGATAGTTTGGTTATTTACATAAAGACTATGACATACAATTAAATTTTGATTTGATTTTTGTTGTTGTTGTTGTTGTTTATTTTTTGCAGGTGGTCTTGAATGTTGGGAATTGTTTGGTTTGATTTGGGTGGTGCTTACTTGGAGGATTTGCGCAAGGTACTCTTTAATCAATCGATAGTTAATTCATACTTGATTCATTACTATTTTCGGGTTGATTAATAGTTAAATGCAAATCTATGTATGATTTAGCGGTCTATTTTGACTATGTGATCAATTGATTGTCTTGGTGTTGTGTAAATTGGAATGTTTTTGTCGTCATTATATCATATTATTATGTTTTTTTCACACTTCAGTTGTGCGTGTAGAAGAAAGTGAGTTGCATCAAACAANGCAAATCTATGTATGATTTAGCGGTCTATTTTGACTATGTGATCAATTGATTGTCTTGGTGTTGTGTAAATTGGAATGTTTTTGTCGTCATTATATCATATTATTATGTTTTTTTTACACTTCAGTTGTGCGTGTAGAAGAAAGTGAGTTGCATCAAACACTTCGATCTTCAATGTCTTGAATGTCTAGCTCTGAATAGTCTCACATGACACCCCAGGTTGTACATCAAAAGCACAAAAAAATAAAAAATTTGGATGAAACATGAATGAACTTTGCCTTACTTGCATTCTTCTANTTGTACATCAAAAGCACAAAAAAATAAAAAATTTGGATGAAACATGAATGAACTTTGCCCTACTTGCATTCTTCTAAGAGAAGTAGAAGAAGATGTCTTGGGTTCTACTAAACTCCATTTTTTTTTTTTTTTGAAGGCTTTGAAACTTGGTCACCATTTGATGATTTTGGTCTCTGTTATGTTAGATTGAGTTTATTTCTGATGGGTTGGAAGTGATGCTAGGTGGTGATAGTTTTGAAAAAGGTGTGTGGTGGTCTTTAGTCTATTTATAGGGTGTCTTCAATTACAGGTGTGATCATTAACAATAAATATTTCTTATCACATTCATACCATACCATGGAATTTTCTCCCATTTCAAAATAGTTGGGCAAAGTACTCATTTTGATAGATGGGAAAGCATAAAGTGGGAGGGTGAAAAAGTAGTGGTGGGAGAAGTCCAAAAAAAAAAAAAAACGCGTAAAAGGCAAGTGAGAGCGTGCGTTACCAAAAGGGCATGTGATGATGAGTTTTGTTTCCAAAGACTTCACAAAAAGTATTGAAGAAAAAGCTTGAAAGTTAATTAACCCCACCCCACACCCCTACCCAACACACAAAAGTTAACCATTTGTCCCCATTAGCTGCTGCAATTTCTATACAAAATAATCATGGGCTCACTACCTAACATGCCAACACAACACAGAAATTTTCAGGCTAAATATAACGCGTACAAAAATAAAATAAAACAAAGATTACCAAAAACATATATGACTCTCTTCTTATAAGCAACATCCTATTGTTTTAAGTTTTCAACTTAAAAGTTCAAAACTAAAAGATAAAGCGCATCTCTCTCACGCTCGTCAGTAAAGTAAGTTATTTGTCTTTTATAAACGATTGTTGTGTACTAATGAACTTGCTTATTGTAAATGCAAAGAAACAACGATTCTATCTATTTATTCATAAGGGTTGAAGTGTCTTTCGAACGATATAAGTTACGATTTCGTTTTCGAAAAAAGAGATTTGATTCTGATCCATTACCGGAAAGAATTGCCTCACTTATTACTTGCTCNATCACGGCCAGACGACGCCGCTTCATGTAGCGGCGACCCTTTTGGCATCTCCGACGGGGTTTCTACGGCAAGCATGTATTCGGTCACACCCCAACTCATCACACCCTCTTCAGTGCCGAGCTCTTGAGCTCTGCTTTTCTGTAGCCCTTGAGCGTTTGCCAACGGCCCAAAATATCTCTCCGGCAATGGAACCGCCGGTTTCTAACGCCTTAATGGCGGCTCTAAAGCGTGCACAAGCTCATCAACGGCGGGGGTGTCCTGAACAGCAGCAACAGCCTCTTTTAGCTGTGAAGGTGGAGCTTGAGCAGCTGATTATTTCAATTCTCGATGACCCGAGTGTGAGTAGAGTTATGAGAGAAGCAAGCTTTTCGAGTCCAGCTGTGAAGGCTATAATTGAGCAATCTTTGAATTCAAGCCTTGGGAATGTTAATCAAGCAACATTAGGAATTGGGTTTAGGCCAAATCCAACTCCAATGCCTATCCCCAATCGGAATTTGTACTTGAATCCCCGGTTGCAACAGGCCAATCCGGCGGGCCAACCAGGGAATCAAAGGAATGAGGAAGTGAAGAGGGTAATTGATATTTTGTTGAGAACAAAGAAAAGGAATCCAGTTTTGGTTGGGGAGGCTGAGCCAGAAGCTGTGGTAAAGGAATTGTTGAGAAGGGTTGAGAAAGGGGAATTGAATGAAGGGCCACTTAAGAATGCTCGGGTGATATCAATTGAGAAAGAGCTTGTACTGGATAAAACTCGAATTCTCTCAAAAATTAAGGAATTGGAAGGGCTAATTGAGACTAAAATTGGGAATTCTAACGGTGGTGGCATTATTATTGATTTGGGTGATTTGAAATGGCTTGTTGAGCAGCCTGTGACTTTTGGAGTTCCACCTTCTGGTGGGGTGCAGCAACAGGTGGTTTCTGAGGCAGGTCGGGTGGCTNATTGATTTGGGTGATTTGAAATGGCTTGTTGAGCAGCCTGTGACTTTTGGAGTTCCAGCTTCTGGTGGGGTGCAGCAACAGGTGGTTTCTGAGGCAGGTCGGGTGGCGNAGAATGGGAATTGGGTAATTATAACTTTTTTTGTGTGTGAAAACTGGTAATTATAATTAAAATATCCCGAATCTACTAATGAATTTATAATTAAAGTTTACTTATCTCAGTCTATTATCTATATGTACAGACACAAGAGACTAATAAAAAAATAAGACAAAATATAATCCACATTATCTTACCGTTGACATGATAAGTAAATTTCGAGTATTAAATTAATAAAAATGAGAACAAAGGTATCAATAATATAATACTAAATTATTTAATCTATTTTTTTAATCAACCTAATATTATTCAAATAAAACCTAGGAAAAAAAATAATAGATGTCACAAAAAGAAGAAAGTATTTTCCAACTGAAGGGCGCCTTCCTATTTTCCATAAATTTTCTTCTCTCTCTCTCTCCTTTGCCATTTTCCATACTTTCCCTCGCGGCCACATAAGCAAGAATTCCCTTTGCTTTATATTTGTACTGTAGCCTGCTGTATACAGGGGTAAAGATGATTTTTTAATAAATTTTTGTTCTTTTTTACATTAGTACTCTATATTTTCATCTGGGTCTTGGATATTTTTGGCTAAGAAATAGATTTATCATATCATAGTTTAGACAGAGAGGGAGGGGGGAAATGGGAAGGAAGAAAATGCTTGTGTGAAGGAGGGGTCTGATCTTTCATTTTCGCGTTGAATTCGAAGACAGCTTTTAGTGTGAAAACACAACACAGAAGAAAGTAAGAGAGGAAATTGGACAATTTGTTCATCTGGTTCCTGGATATTTTTGGTTGCTATTACATGAGAAATAGTTGATTTAGAGGGAGAAAGACAGAGCTTTCTAGAGAGAGAGAGAGGGAAAATGGATGGAGGAAGTTTTATATTTCCTTTTCGCGTTGAATTCTTGTATGTGTGAAACACAACACAGNGAGGGGGGAAATGGGAAGGAAGAAAATGCTTGTGTGAAGGAGGGGTCTGATCTTTCATTTTCGCGTTGAATTCGAAGACAGCTTTTAGTGTGAAAACACAACACAGAAGAAAGTAAGAGAGGAAATTGGACAATTTGTTCATCTGGTTCCTGGATATTTTTGGTTTCATTTAAATGAGAAATAGTTGATTTAGAGGGAGAAAGACAGAGCTTTCTAGAGAGAGAGAGAGGGAAAATGGATGGAGGAAGTTTTATATTTCCTTTTCGCGTTGAATTCTTGTATGTGTGAAACACAACACAGAAGAGAGAGAGAGAGAGAGAGAGAGAGAGAGAGAGAGAGAGAGAGAGAGAGGGGTAGATATAGATCCTATAGGGAGACCAAGTAAAGCAAAGCAAAGCAAAGCTTAGCTTTTAGTGATAGATTAGAATAATAGCTTTGGACTTTCCTTTTTATGGCTTGTAAACTGAATTCTCTTCAGTTTTGAATTTGTAACACCATGTCAAATTACAAACTCATTCATTTTCCAGGAAAATACAGATATTCTCTCTCCACCCTCACTATTTTCCTTTGAATTCACGGAATAAGAGCTGAGAATTTCTCAAATTGCCTGAATTTGTTACTGCGTGTTTCTCTGAAAGTTGAAGAATTATTGGATATGAGAGCAGGATTGGGTACGATCCAGCAAACCCTGACGCCGGAGGCGGCGAGTGTATTGAACCACTCGATCGCCGAGGCGGGTCGTCGGAATCACGGCCAGACGACGCCGCTTCATGTAGCGGCGACCCTTTTGGCATCTCCGACGGGGTTTCTACGGCAAGCATGTATTCGGTCACACCCCAACTCATCACACCCTCTTCAGTGCCGAGCTCTTGAGCTCTGCTTTTCTGTAGCCCTTGAGCGTTTGCCAACGGCCCAAAATATCTCTCCGGCAATGGAACCGCCGGTTTCTAACGCCTTAATGGCGGCTCTAAAGCGTGCACAAGCTCATCAACGGCGGGGGTGTCCTGAACAGCAGCAACAGCCTCTTTTAGCTGTGAAGGTGGAGCTTGAGCAGCTGATTATTTCAATTCTCGATGACCCGAGTGTGAGTAGAGTTATGAGAGAAGCAAGCTTTTCGAGTCCAGCTGTGAAGGCTATAATTGAGCAATCTTTGAATTCAAGCCTTGGGAATGTTAATCAAGCAACATTAGGAATTGGGTTTAGGCCAAATCCAACTCCAATGCCTATCCCCAATCGGAATTTGTACTTGAATCCCCGGTTGCAACAGGCCAATCCGGCGGGCCAACCAGGGAATCAAAGGAATGAGGAAGTGAAGAGGGTAATTGATATTTTGTTGAGAACAAAGAAAAGGAATCCAGTTTTGGTTGGGGAGGCTGAGCCAGAAGCTGTGGTAAAGGAATTGTTGAGAAGGGTTGAGAAAGGGGAATTGAATGAAGGGCCACTTAAGAATGCTCAGGTGATATCAATTGAGAAAGAGCTTGTACTGGATAAAACTCGAATTCTCTCAAAAATTAAGGAATTGGAAGGGCTAATTGAGACTAAAATTGGGAATTCTAACGGTGGTGGCATTATTATTGATTTGGGTGATTTGAAATGGCTTGTTGAGCAGCCTGTGACTTTTGGAGTTCCACCTTCTGGTGGGGTGCAGCAACAGGTGGTTTCTGAGGCAGGTCGGGTGGCTGTGGCAGAGATGGGGAAGATTTTGGGGAGGTTTGGAGAGGGGAGTAATGATCGGATTTGGTTGATTGGAACTGCTACTTGTGAGACTTTCTGGAGGTGCCAAGTTTATCATCAAACAATAGAGAGTGATTGGGATCTGCAGGAAGTGCCAATTCCTTCAAGATCTCCTGTTCAAGGAATGTTCCCAAGGTATATAAGGCAATATTACTTTGATTTAATCATGGTATTAGCATTTTCCATGCAAGTGCTTGTTTTACTTGGGTTAAGGTTGAATATTCCAACATTCCCCTTGGAATACTTTTTATCAACCATATTTTTTAATTTTGATCGCTAGGATGTACTGCTTTAGTTAGATGACTGGACTGACAGTTCATATCAAATTCTTTAGAATCCGAAGTTTTTCATTTTTGGAATTTAAAAATTATCTACTTTTGGAATTGTTCTTTACAAAGTCACTCTTCTACAGATTCGAATTGACATTTCTTATCAGTTTGCTAGACTTAGAAGATCTGATACTGGATGATATATAGGTACAAGAGAGGATCCAAAATTCGTTTGTATTTGTTATATGCATTTATAGTTGATCCAGCTTTAGAAATTTCTGTTAATTTGGTACAAGGCATAGATGGTTCTTCTCTTCTCAAATTGGCATCGCCAATATCAGCTACTATTTCTCTCTCTCTCTCGTCTTTTTTTCTTTTTGGCTGAAGAGTGATGAAGTTAAAGTATATATCTTGATACTGGGAAGGTATTTCCCTTTCCATTTCTAGTTGTGTTTTTGGTCACAATTGTGTAATTTTCTGCCTCCGTAGTGGGAGATTTGGTTATTGTTTATCAAACACTGTTCAGCTTCAGGCGAAATAGTTTGTTCTTTTGCTATTTTGGTACCATTCAGTAACTTTACTGTTTCTCTGTAGATTGGGGACGAATGGGACTATGAGCCCTTCAGTTCAGTCTTTGCACCCATTGAAGAGCTTCACAACTGCGACACCTGCTTTTCCACGGCGGGTTTCTGACAACGTGGATCATGTTCGCAGAGTGAACTGTTGCCTACAATGTTCAGAGACTTATGAACAAGAGCTAGCAGAACTTGTAGCCGAGTTTGAAAAGTCATCCTCTGAAGTAAAATCAGAAGCAGCTAAAATACCCCTACCTCAGTGGTTGCAAAATGCCAAACTCAATAGTACTGCTGTTAAAACATCAGATCAGACGAAGGTATGTTGTTGCGAAGTACTTTATGTTGGGTCAGATTATATATGAATATAGACAATGAACACTGGATTTCTGTGTTTACAGTGCAAGGAGCAAGAATNAGAGAGAGAGAGAGAGAGGGGTAGATATAGATCCTATAGGGAGACCAAGTAAAGCAAAGCAAAGCAAAGCTTAGCTTTTANGTTTACAGTGCAAGGAGCAAGAATTGCTTTTCAAACAGAAGTCTCAAGATTTGCAGAAGAAATGGAACGAAAAATGCCCGACTCTACATCCTAATTTTCATCATAACCTCAGCTCTGAGAGAATTGNGAGCTTTCTAGAGAGAGAGAGAGGGAAAATGGATGGAGGAAGTTTTATATTTCCTTTGCGCGTTGAATTCTTGTATGTGTGAAACACAACACAGAAGAGAGAGAGAGAGAGAGAGAGAGAGAGAGAGAGAGAGAGAGAGAGAGAGGGGTAGATATAGATCCTATAGGGAGACCAAGTAAAGCAAAGCAAAGCAAAGCTTAGCTTTTAGTGATAGATTAGAATAATAGCTTTGGACTTTCCTTTTTATGGCTTGTAAACTGAATTCTCTTCAGTTTTGAATTTGTAACACCATGTCAAATTACAAACTCATTCATTTTCCAGGAAAATACAGATATTCTCTCTCCACCCTCACTATTTTCCTTTGAATTCACGGAATAAGAGCTGAGAATTTCTCAAATTGCCTGAATTTGTTACTGCGTGTTTCTCTGAAAGTTGAAGAATTATTGGATATGAGAGCAGGATTGGGTACGATCCAGCAAACCCTGACGCCGGAGGCGGCGAGTGTATTGAACCACTCGATCGCCGAGGCGGGTCGTCGGAATCACGGCCAGACGACGCCGCTTCATGTAGCGGCGACCCTTTTGGCATCTCCGACGGGGTTTCTACGGCAAGCATGTATTCGGTCACACCCCAACTCATCACACCCTCTTCAGTGCCGAGCTCTTGAGCTCTGCTTTTCTGTAGCCCTTGAGCGTTTGCCAACGGCCCAAAATATCTCTCCGGCAATGGAACCGCCGGTTTCTAACGCCTTAATGGCGGCTCTAAAGCGTGCACAAGCTCATCAACGGCGGGGGTGTCCTGAACAGCAGCAACAGCCTCTTTTAGCTGTGAAGGTGGAGCTTGAGCAGCTGATTATTTCAATTCTCGATGACCCGAGTGTGAGTAGAGTTATGAGAGAAGCAAGCTTTTCGAGTCCAGCTGTGAAGGCTATAATTGAGCAATCTTTGAATTCAAGCCTTGGGAATGTTAATCAAGCAACATTAGGAATTGGGTTTAGGCCAAATCCAACTCCAATGCCTATCCCCAATCGGAATTTGTACTTGAATCCCCGGTTGCAACAGGCCAATCCGGCGGGCCAACCAGGGAATCAAAGGAATGAGGAAGTGAAGAGGGTAATTGATATTTTGTTGAGAACAAAGAAAAGGAATCCAGTTTTGGTTGGGGAGGCTGAGCCAGAAGCTGTGGTAAAGGAATTGTTGAGAAGGGTTGAGAAAGGGGAATTGAATGAAGGGCCACTTAAGAATGCTCAGGTGATATCAATTGAGAAAGAGCTTGTACTGGATAAAACTCGAATTCTCTCAAAAATTAAGGAATTGGAAGGGCTAATTGAGACTAAAATTGGGAATTCTAACGGTGGTGGCATTATTATTGATTTGGGTGATTTGAAATGGCTTGTTGAGCAGCCTGTGACTTTTGGAGTTCCACCTTCTGGTGGGGTGCAGCAACAGGTGGTTTCTGAGGCAGGTCGGGTGGCTGTGGCAGAGATGGGGAAGATTTTGGGGAGGTTTGGAGAGGGGAGTAATGATCGGATTTGGTTGATTGGAACTGCTACTTGTGAGACTTTCTGGAGGTGCCAAGTTTATCATCAAACAATAGAGAGTGATTGGGATCTGCAGGAAGTGCCAATTCCTTCAAGATCTCCTGTTCAAGGAATGTTCCCAAGGTATATAAGGCAATATTACTTTGATTTAATCATGGTATTAGCATTTTCCATGCAAGTGCTTGTTTTACTTGGGTTAAGGTTGAATATTCCAACATTCCCCTTGGAATACTTTTTATCAACCATATTTTTTAATTTTGATCGCTAGGATGTACTGCTTTAGTTAGATGACTGGACTGACAGTTCATATCAAATTCTTTAGAATCCGAAGTTTTTCATTTTTGGAATTTAAAAATTATCTACTTTTGGAATTGTTCTTTACAAAGTCACTCTTCTACAGATTCGAATTGACATTTCTCATCAGTTTGCTAGACTTAGAGGATCTGATACTGGATGATATATAGGTACAAGAGAGGATCCAAAATTCGTTTGTATTTGTTATATGCATTTATAGTTGATCCAGCTTTAGAAATTTCTGTTAATTTGGTACAAGGCATAGATGGTTCTTCTCTTCTCAAATTGGCATCACCAATATCAGCTACTATTTCTCTCTCTCTCTCGTCTTTTTTTCTTTTTGGCTGAAGAGTGATGAAGTTAAAGTATATATCTTGATACTGGGAAGGTATTTCCCTTTCCATTTCTAGTTGTGTTTTTGGTCACAATTGTGTAATTTTCTGCCTCCGTAGTGGGAGATTTGGTTATTGTTTATCAAACACTGTTCAGCTTCAGGCGAAATAGTTTGTTCTTTTGCTATTTTGGTACCATTCAGTAACTTTACTGTTTCTCTGTAGATTGGGGACGAATGGGACTATGAGCCCTTCAGTTCAGTCTTTGCACCCATTGAAGAGCTTCACAACTGCGACACCTGCTTTTCCACGGCGGGTTTCTGACAACGTGGATCATGTTCGCAGAGTGAACTGTTGCCTACAATGTTCAGAGACTTATGAACAAGAGCTAGCAGAACTTGTAGCCGAGTTTGAAAAGTCATCCTCTGAAGTAAAATCAGAAGCAGCTAAAATACCCCTACCTCAGTGGTTGCAAAATGCCAAACTCAATAGTACTGCTGTTAAAACATCAGATCAGACGAAGGTATGTTGTTGCGAAGTACTTTATGTTGGGTCAGATTATATATGAATATAGACAATGAACACTGGATTTCTGTGTTTACAGTGCAAGGAGCAAGAATTGCTTTTCAAACAGAAGTCTCAAGATTTGCAGAAGAAATGGAACGAAAAATGCCCGACTCTACATCCTAATTTTCATCATAACCTCAGCTCTGAGAGAATTTCTTCAAGAACTCTTTCAATGCCAGGCTTGTATAATCCAAACCTGCTTATGCATCGATCTCTCCAGCCCAAGTTACAACCACCCAGACACCTTGGTGAAACTCTACAATTGAACTCGAGTCAAACGAGCAGTCAACCTTCTGAGCATGTTGGTAGCCTTCCAGGAAGCCCTGTGAGGACAGACCTCGTTCTTGGACAAACAAAAGTTGCTGAAGCCATCCCTGAAAAAACACCTAAAGAGCACGTTAAAGACTTTTTGGGCTGCATGTCTTCTGAACCACAGACTAAAAGTCTAATGGAGAGCCTCAAGTTTGCTAAGGCTTTAGATGCCGACTCATTTAAGAAGCTCCTCAAGGGTCTAATGGAGAAAGCTTGGTGGCAATCAGAAGCAGCTTCCAATGTGGCGACAACCGTGACACAGTGCAAATTGGGCAATGGAAAACGGCGTACTACTGGATCAAAAGGTGATACTTGGCTATTATTTACGGGTCCTGACAGGATGGGAATGAAGAAGATGGCATCAGTCCTTTCAGAGCATGTATGTGGAGCCAGTCCAATTATCATATATATTGGCTCACGACGTGGTCATGGTGAATCAGATGTTAGTATCCGTGGTAAAACAGCCTTGGATCGGATTGTAGAGGCAATCAGGAGAAACCCTTTTTCAGTAATTATGCTGGAGGACATTGATGAAGCGGATATGCTGGTTCGTGGGAGCATAAAACGGGCAATGGAGAGAGGCAGGATTACTGATTCTCATGGCCGCGAGATAAGTCTTGGTAACATTATATTCATACTTGCTGGAAATTGGTCACCGGTGGAGTCCAAAAATCTAGGGAATCAGCATTTTCTCAATGAAAAGAATCTTGCCACTTCAGCAAGTGGCAGTTGGCAGTTAAGGCTAACCATGGGTAACAAAAGCACAAAACGCCGAGCCAATTGGCTTCATGATGAAGAAGACAGATCAACAAGGCCTAGGAGAGAAATGGGTACTAGCCTGTCATTTGATCTTAACGAAGCAGCAGATACCGAGGATTATAGAACAGATGGATCTCTCAATTCAAGTGGACTCACCATGGACCATGAAGATGAACTTGGCCTTGAAAATAGTCGATTTGCCATAGCATCAGTCCCTCGTGAGCTGGCCAATTCTGTTGACGGAACTGTAGTGTTCAGTCCTGTTGATTTTGGCTCTATTAGCTGCGAGATCAAAAAGACGATCACAAAGAGTTTCTTGGCGGTTATTAACGACAAGCTCTCGATAGAAGTAGAAGATAATAGTGTTGAGAAGATCCTTGGTGGAGTATGGCATGGCCAAACCAGTCTAACAAAGTGGGCAGAGAAAGTCTTAGTTCCAAGCTTCCATCAACTAAAAGCACTCCTACCCGGCAGTGTTCTTGCTTCATCCGATGAATCTATGGTCATTCGTCTCGAGGTCGATGCCGACGCCGACACTGATGCCGACTGGGACAGCCGGAGCAATGGAGATTGGTTACCAAGTAAAATCAGAGTGGTGGTGGATGGTGTATAAGCGACGGGACACCATTGGCATTCCCTCATTTGTCTTGGATACAGGTGTAAATATTTACTACGGGAATTACATTATACACGTTTAGGTAGGGTGGTAAAGNGCGACGGGACACCATTGGCATTCCCTCATTTGTCTTGGATACAGGTGTAAATATTTACTACGGGAATTACATTATATATGTTTAGGTAGGGTGGTAAAGAAATAAAAGTAATTATTTGTTGACTTCGAAAATTATTTATTAAGTTTTTTTTTTTTCGGTTTCTTATAATTACTTATTTAATTACAGGGACCATGATCAATAAGATGAAGCATTCCTATTTTCATCGTTGTTTTGGACACGAAGGGCATTATGGTCATTCTATTTTTGTTGGCTTTGTGCATTTGTGATGTTTGATTCTGGGATAAGAGAACCAGAACTACTCATTTTTCGTGTATGGATTTCAATAAGCCTGATAGGCTTAGGCCGTTAGGCTTACCCGGGCCGGATGAATAGTGAGTGATTGCGGACTTTAACTTCATCGTTTTTTTTCCTTTGGTTCCTTTTCCCCCTAAAAAAGAAAAATAAAAAAAAATGTTGGAAAAAAAGGGAAAAGAATAGTACACTTCGAACCATGCTGATGCATAAATCTATCTCATAATAAAATGGGGATAAAATTGGTTATACAACGTAAAATTAGATTGGATATTCGAATATTACAAATCTAACTCAGGGTCGAATTGATTATAATGTTTGAATTTTTTTTTTGTTTTTTGGTTTTGAATTGTACGGAATTAGTAATTTTGTTTTGACAACGANAAAGAATAGTACACTTCGAACCATGCGGATGCATAAATCTATCTCATAATAAAATGGGGATAAAATTGGTTATACAACGTAAAATTAGATTGGATATTCGAATATTACAAATCTAACTCAGGGTCGAATTGATTATAAAGTTTGAAATTTTTTTTTGTTTTTTGGTTTTGAATTGTACAGAATTAGTAATTTTGTTTTGACAACGATGGAATTGTGAGTTCAAATATAAGAAAATGTATATAGACTAAAATAATCCAATCCAATCTAATCTCAAAATAAGCTTGCCATGCAAAACAAACCTTGATGTTGATCTCACAGACCGATCCATGTGTTTTTTGGGTAAGTGACCAACCCATGTGTTGATGGTGAAGTTTCATTAAATTTGTACACATTGGACCGTCAAATTTTGACTTTTTATTTTGATGTTTTGAATTGCATTATAGCAATGACCAACCAAGTGGTAGCCAGCTAGGCTTCAGTAGAGAATGAAAGTTTCGTCCTCTTTTTNAAATAAGCTTGCCATGCAAAACAAACCTTGATGTTGATCTCACAGACCGATCCATGTGTTTTTTGGGTAAGTGACCAACCCATGTGTTGATGGTGAAGTTTCATTAAATTTGTACACATTGGACCGTTAAATTTTGACTTTTTATTTTGATGTTTTGAATTGCATTATAGCAATGACCAACCAAGTGGTAGCCAGCTATGCTTCAGTAGAGAATGAAAGTTTCCTCCACTTTTTTAGTGGTTATGGGTTTGAACTCGTTTTCATTATTGATTCTTATGAATCAGATACAGTTGGTAGTATTATAGTGATGAATAATATTTAAAATAAAAATTATATTCAATCATAAATTAATTAAATATTAAAATAATTCAGCATGTGATAAAAATAAGTGATGTGATATTGTTTGGAGAAAAAATATATAAGGGATAAAATTCAAGTTGTGAGTTGTTTTATTATATATTAGTTATTGTCTGTACATGAAGGCACAAAANTAGTATTATAGTGATGAATAATATTTAAAATAAAAATTATATTCAATCATAAATTAATTAAATATTAAAATAATTCAGCATATGATAAAAATGAGTGATGTGATATTATTTGGAGAAAAAATATATAAGGGATAAAATTCAAGTTGTGAGTTGTCTTATTATATATTAGTTATTGTTTGTACCTGAAGGCACAAAGTATTAAAAAATGATAAACAATAAACATATTTGTATTCATATCCAAAATCAAATCACAAACATAGACAAGATATAAAAGAATTTAAGCATCGATTTGTAGTGGGGTAAGAGGTGGTGGGCAGCATTGGTGGTGGTAGGAGACGGTGATGGTTGTGGTAAGTGGCAATAACCGTGGTGGAGGTGAGGGCAGTGGTGGTGGTAGAGGTGGCGATGGTGGGGGCGGTGGTGACGACGACGACGATGGTGGTGGTGATGATGGTAGTGGTGGTGGCGATGGCGACGACGACGATGGTAGTGGCGGTGGTAATGGTGGCAACGGCGACAGTGGCAGTGGTGGCGGTAAAGGTAGGGGTGAGACGGTTTCAAATACTATTTTTTAAAAATACTTATGATAAATAATTTTTAAAAATACTTTTAAAAAGTCATTCCAAACACATCCTTAGCAGTCTATTTTTCCTATTAAATTTTGGAGTGTTAATATTAGGCGTTAAATTAACTTTAAAATAAAAATTAAAACGATGTTAATCGTGAATAATACAAATCATTTTGTTTATCTTTTGAAATTTGAATTGTAAGTTATTTTATTATATATATGTACGTGTATTGCATCCGNTTGTTTATCTTTTGAAATTTGAATTATAAGTTATTTTATTATATATATGTATGTGTATTGCATCCAACAAACAAACGTAGAACAAAGTTGACAATTTAATCCAAGTGTATAAAACACACCCCGAAGTTGATTTGAGTGTCCGACTCCAGTATATTGAATGATGACGAAGGTTCATTCAATTTGTACATATCTAACGGTCAAAAATTGACTTTAACTTTGTTGTTGTGATTAGCGCTGTAGGCTAGTCAACCAGAGGACTTCAACTTCGATGTTGTGATTAGCGATGTATGTCTAATGAATGAAGACCAAAAAAAAAAAAAAACATTAAGTCGGTACTGAATTAAATTAGATTGAATTATGTCACGTTTAGTTGTTAATTAATTAACTAAAAAAATTTAAAATGAAATTGCATAAGAACAGCACAATCGTAGGTCTGTTCACTGAATAAATAATCAAATAATGTCAATTTTGAAAAAATACTACATCACTTGATTAAAATAAGTAAAAGAATGTGTGGTTACTATTTCACAAAAAAAAAATGTTTTATATGCATTGTATTACATAAATAATACTTTAATACACGTACATGTTATTGAAAATGTACTTTAAATAAATAAAAATATATCGTGATTAATAAAACATTATCGACAAGACTTATATATATCTAAAAAAATGTAAGATGACGCTGACATGATAGATCCAATCCATATGCTTAATGTCATATGACAATTGGTTATTTATGTGACCCTCTCGCTCTCGCCTATAAATTTCAAAACGTTTTTAAAGCCATAGACTTAAGAATTATCCATTAGTTGCAGTCACTTTCATCTGTTGCCTATTTCAAACGACAAAACAACGGAACTATCATTCCAACCACTAAAATTAATGCTTTAGCTATTCAGAGGATACGTGGATTATTAATCCAAGAAGAGTCGGATGTTTTTTAATAAATTTTTTCTATTTTTTTAGTAAATTATTTGCTGTGAATTTAAGTAAAATTTAGTGTATATAAATGAAAACATTCGCTGGTTAATGGTAGATCATCTTTTAAAGAAAATAAAAGTATTCGCAAGAATTTAAATTCATTTAATTCTGAAAATTTATAAGTGATAATAGTGTATGTGACACGAATGAACATATATATGAATTTGATGAGCACCGAGTTATTCAATTTGAGCTCCTAGGCTCTTTAAGATTTGGGACAAGCGAGTGAAAGTTAACACACAAAGAATATATAGTGATTCATCAGTTCCGGAATTTGGCTAGTCCACTCTCAAGAGAATCTCTTGCTTTTGGAACTTCTATCAATAAGAAAAGAGATTACAAAGTTCTTGTTAGTTACAATGGCTTGTGTGTATTGCTGGGAGTTATGCTCTTTATTTATAGTTGAACCTGAGTTTTGCTTGATCCTTACTCCTCCTTGTAATGATTTACATAAATAATACACAAACATATGTACATATGTATATTANGAGGTAGGGGTGAGACGGTTTTAAATACTATTTTTTAAAAATATTTATGATAAATAATTTTTAAAAATACTTTTAAAAAGTCATTCCAAACACATCCTTAGCAGTCTATTTTTTCTATTAAATTTTGGAGTGTTAATATTAGGCGTTAAATTAACTTTAAAATAAAAATTAAAACGATGTCAACCGTGAATAATAAAAATTATTTTGTTTATCTTTTGAAATTTGAATTATAAGTTATTTTATTATATATATGTATGTGTATTGCATCCAACAAACAAACGTAGAACAAAGTTGACAATTTAATCCAAGTGTATAAAACACACCCCGAAGTTGATTTGAGTGTCCGACTCCAGTATATTGAATGATGACGAAGGTTCATTCAATTTGTACATATCTAACGGTCAAAAATTGACTTTAACTTTGTTGTTGTGATTAGCGCTGTAGGCTAGTCAACCAGAGGACTTCAACTTCGATGTTGTGATTAGCGATGTATGTCTAATGAATGAAGACCAAAAAAAAAAAAAAACATTAAGTCGATACTGAATTAAATTAGATTGAATTATGTCACGTTTAGTTGTTAATTAATTAACTAAAAAAATTTAAAATGAAATTGCATAAGAACAGCACAATCGTAGGTCTGTTCACTGAATAAATAATCAAATAATGTCAATTTTGCAAAAATACTACATCACTTGATTAAAATAAGTAAAAGAATGTGTGGTTACTATTTCACAAAAAAAAAATGTTTTATATGCATTGTATTACATAAATAATACTTTAATACACGTACATGTTATTGAAAATGTACTTTAAATAAATAAAAATATATCGTGATTAATAAAACATTATCGACAAGACTTATATATATCTAAAAAAATGTAAGATGACGCTGACATGATAGATCCAATCCATATGCTTAATGTCATATGACAATTGGTTATTTATGTGACCCTCTCGCTCTCGCCTATAAATTTCAAAACGTTTTTAAAGCCATAGACTTAAGAATTATCCATTAGTTGCAGTCACTTTCATCTGTTGCCTATTTCAAACGACAAAACAACGGAACTATCATTCCAACCACTAAAATTAATGCTTTAGCTATTCAGAGGACACGTGGATTATTAATCCAAGAAGAGTCGGATGTTTTTTAATAAATTTTTTCTATTTTTTTAGTAAATTATTTGCTGTGAATTTAAGTAAAATTTAGTGTATATAAATGAAAACATTCGCTGGTTAATGGTAGATCATCTTTTAAAGAAAATAAAAGTATTCGCAAGAATTTAAATTCATTTAATTCTGAAAATTTATAAGTGATAATAGTGTATGTGACACGAATGAACATATATATGAATTTGATGAGCACCGAGTTATTCAATTTGAGCTCCTAGGCTCTTTAAGATTTGGGACAAGCGAGTGAAAGTTAACACACAAAGAATATATAGTGATTCATCAGTTCCGGAATTTGGCTAGTCCACTCTCAAGAGAATCTCTTGCTTTTGGAACTTCTATCAATAAGAAAAGAGATTACAAAGTTCTTGTTAGTTACAATGGCTTGTGTGTATTGCTGGGAGTTATGCTCTTTATTTATAGTTGAGCCTGAGTTTTGCTTGATCCTTACTCCTCCTTGTAATGATTTACATAAATAATACACAAACATATGTACATATGTATATTAAGATGCATCTGAAAGCAGAAAGCAAATCCAAATAAAGAAGAATAAAAAAATAAAAATGTACTATAAATAAATAAATAAATAAATAATTTAATATGCTTAATAAGACATTATCTAAGGGTACTTATATCTAGAAAATGTTGGACGAGATTGAGATGACTATCGTCTGATATCATATCACAATTAATTATTTAAGTAACTGTCTCAATTTGAAAATGTTTTTAGCACCACAAACTTATGTGTCAGACCAAAAATAAGTTGAAGGTGGACCAGACACTAAATAAATATTTTAATTATTGAACTCAATCTCACTCGTTATATCAGCATTCAAACGTGACATAGATTTGAGGGTATAGATTGCATAAGAGCTCGAGGGAGGGCACAATACGAACCACACTACAGAAAAAATCTTTAACAAAATGACATTGACCAAGCTTCTATTCCAAGTCCACATAACCAACAGAAAACTGACCTATATTTAATGCACTCGTCACTCTCGTTATTGGGTGTGTCAATTCGTATCGGATGGCGTAATTTATGTATCGTGTCATTATTATTTGTATGATATTCATGTCAAGACTTATATATATAATGTGTGTTTTAAGTATCAAATATTAATTTAAATAATTTATTATGTGTATTTTATAATCATTTAAATTTTAAAATCGAATCGTGTTGTGTTTGTGTCAACAATTGACACCTCTAATTGCTTCTATTTAATACAAAACAAGTTAAGAATCAATGTCTCAGCTACTCAGAAAGCTATTATAATCTTAAACTGTCATTATTTTTATTGAAAATGTATTTTGAAAACACATATTTTTAATCGTGTTGGGTTTGTGTCGACGGATAACACTCCTAATTGCTTCTATTTAATACAAACAAGATATGAATTAGTGCCTCAACTACTTAGAAAGCTATCATAATCTTAAATTGTCATTGTTTTTTTTAATGAAAATGTATTAAAAACACATATTTTTAATTGTGTTAATTTTAAAATCGAATCGTGTTGAGTTTGTGTCGATGGGTGACACCCCTAATTGCAACAATTTAATACAAACAAGTTAAGAATTAATGTCTCACCCATTCAGAAAGCTATTGTAATCTTAAACTGTCATTGTTTTTATTCAAAATGTATTTTGAACACACATATTTTAAAAATACGTTTTTGCATTGCAAAATATGGTAGCGTTCTTTTTAAAACATACTGTTTTGAAGAACAATGATAGTTTGATCAATAAGGTGCTACAATATTTGAGTAAATAAGTTTTAAAAAGAGCAATAGTTGCATAATTAACTCTCTTTGAATGTGTGCAAAAAAGAAAGAAAGAAAGATATTTTATTTGAATTTATTTTACTGTCATAATTTTTTGACCTAATTATTTATAATAATTGAATTAAAGGTGGACCCTAGTATATATTGGAACCCACAACCAATCTAATAGTTGTGATGGATTAAGTTAATAAATTTTGTTAATAGATTAAATCAAAATAATATTATTAAAAAAAATTTCCCAATTTAAAAAAACAACAAAAGAATCCCAACCCAATGGCATCCCACCATGCCTCCCATTAAGTCCACATAACCAAAACACAGCCGACTTCTTTAATGCAATCATTTCATTTGAGACCATTGGCTCCTTTAAAGGCCAAAAAATTGCCGTCCAAAAGGACCAAAATAATGCTTGAACTTGCCATAATAAAGGACATCTTCTTTGAATGTGGACACTTACAGAAAATAGAACAAAAAATGTTGTAACTATTGACTTGTTACAAATTGCATTATGGCCTTTCGACCCTTGACCATCCATGCATGTTCTCTCTTTGGAGAAAGATGTACAGTAACGGTCTTTGCGCCAATCTTTAGTGTTGAGTTAGGCATTTGTTACAGGACGATCGATTGAGACTCTTTCTTCTTATTTTTTTTGTAGTAGTGTCAAACGTTTTCACTCGCCTCCGCCTTCCCTTTGTTTTTTTCATTTTTTTGTTCTTTTCTTGTTTCACACTATCCTCACCAAGTCATATATACCTTGCACAAAGTCATATATATCAAGTAGACAGGGCATTTTGGCAACTCTTGATTAATCAAACTATGCCTTTAACCCTTTGCCCAAGTGAAGGACAAACCATTGTTGAGTTGAGATTGAAAATATATGGGTAAATTTTATATTGACAACCATTGACTTAGTTGAAATCGATAAAATTAGGTTTTTAAATTTATATTAATCCTTTTTTTTTTGTAATTTTGAATCTAGTCCTATAGTCATTTCTTTAATAAAAACTCTGGTAAAAGATTTCTGTATGATTTTTAAACTCTCGTAAGGATAGTATCTTCATTCTTATTGTGAATTTAAGGACAACAATAGGTTAAGTCAATTAATTAGATGAGCAAATTAAATCCAAATAGTATCACCATTTTTAACTTAAACATCTATTTCTATAAAGGCATAAAATCATTATTTTGGTATTAAACTTGAAATTGGTTATTGAAATTATTAATATTAGTTTTGATGGGTGAAAATAGTTTCATCCAATTTGAGTCAGTTGGATGCAACCGCTTGTATAATTGGATTTGTGATTTATTTATCGGTTCATTTTGATTCAATTATTAGATGGGTCTAATAAGTCCATTCCTTTATCTCAATAACTTATTAAAACTAAACCCAGATTCTATAATTCCGTATTAAATTCACAGGTCAGAAGGGTCAGACTACAAGTAAAGCCCGCTTTAGGGTCTGTTGAGATCTAGGCCGGATGAGCCTATGGACACAGAGCTACCTGCTTCATTGATAATGGTTATCAGATATGGCATGAGCGTAATTGAAGTTCAGATTTTAACTGGAGATAAATTTAACAATTTGGTATTCATTCAAAGAATATTTTTGTCACCAACATCTCTAGACTTGCCTTTTCATAAGACAATGCGTCAATTTTCTGTTCAATTGACGTATGTTCTGACAATCAACAAATCTCAAGGATAATTTGTCAAATTCGTTAGGGTTGATCTACACACACCAGTGTTTAGCCATGGAAACTTGTATATGACACTATCTAGATGCACATCTTTTGATTATATATATATATCTTTCTTTCTAAAGATGGATCAAATTGCACAACGAACATTGTTTACCTCGAAGTTCTGTTATAGGACTTTCTATTCGATTGCAAATAAATTGTACCATTTCGTTACAAATTTATCTCTATTAAAGACGAAGAATTAAAATAATCAACATTTAGATTAACTGTGTGATTTAATATTTGTAGAATTGGTTTGACATGATAAGAGATATGAAAAAAGTAAATAAAACTACACTGCATCAATGGGGACGTGATAATGAGATAAACTAAGTCCTGCATTCTTGCAACGAAATATATTATTTTTAGATGTAATCAATTCTACTAAGATTTATTTTGTTCCTCTATTTTTATATCATTAGGTGGTTTTGCATTCCCCCAATTTGGGGTTTATTGTATGTATTGATACATACACGTTCAAGGAAGTGATGAAGAGAAAATACAATCACAAGCTGCAAAACTGAACCATTCAGTTAATGTTTATGAATAAAACATATTATTTTAATATTCTTTGAATTTAATTCATATGAATGAATTTATATTTTTGTCTACCTTCTTGATTTAATTGTTGCATGTTTAGGATTGTCAAGAACAATGTTATAGCAACGTATAATAATAATGAAAGCACTATGTTATTATTCTATTTCTTTTATTGTTGTTGGTGATTTGTTCTTCTTATTCTTACAATATTAGTTCACATGTGTTAATAAAAAAATATTTTGTTGTTGTAATATTAGTTAATTTGTTACTAACTTTATGATTATCAATTTAATTTGTAACTTTTATATTCTGTACAAATAATATGGAACACCCTTCTATCTATATATGTTGTAGTACGCATTTGGCAGTATCAAACATAGTAGATAAATTTGAAAATGATTCTTTCAAAGATGGAACCCCAATCTTAAAGTTTGGGTTAAAAAAAATTAACTTAGGTCGTATGCTATAAAACGTAGGGAAAACATAAATGAATATTATATTATGCAAAAAATAGCTGAGACTTTTTCCACCACCTAAAATTCTGCAAAGGAAAAAAAATTTAATCACGACCGACCAACCTGTGCAGTACAATTTATACGATTATTTGCGAGTGCAATATTCATCCATTATAGATATAGTTTGAGACAGAAAATGGATCCAGAATCAAATGTCGTAGACCATATAAAAAAGAATGAATCAATGTTATATGTTGTTGTTAACACGTTTCTAACTACATGACCGATTTACTTCATTCATACGAATTTTGAGAATGACTTCATAAATATGATAGAATTGGATGATCTGTTAGAGAATATTGAAAATGACCAAATCTGCTTACGAGCATTAGAAGATGCGGAGGATCAACTGAGAAACAATGAACATCAGAACATACGAAACGAGACTTTTTAAGTAAATATATTTTCTCAATTTTTTATTATTTGAATGTGGATGAATTAAAAAAAAATATTTGCATGTTTTTAGAGAATAAAAAAACACATGAATATAAATTTTTTTACAGCCTGTATACATTCTTTTGGAACCCAGTGGAATTTCAGATATCAAAATTTAATTTTTTAACAGCATTTGTGAACTCATTTTTATTATATAAATGATTGCATTTGTTGGAAATTTTTTGTTTGAGATATTTATTACATAGGTGGATTGAAATTTTGGTGATTGAATTTAAAATTATATTGTGTTATTGAGTTGAATGATGGTAGTGGCGATGAATACTTGATTCTAATAAATGAGAAATATTTTATTTATTACCTAAAGATTTTAAATTTTATTTGGTTATGTTAGTATGTATTTATTTTTCCTAAGATATTTGTATATGTGGTGTTGTCTTGGACAGTTTTTTATTCATTTTCATGATAGTTCCAATAATATAGAGGGTATAGTCGATAATATATTTTAAATCATTTTAAAAGAAGAATTTGTATGAATGTTTTCGGATAATTTATTTTTGAATTTGGATAATTGCTTGCAATTGTTGATTTTTATTACATAGTGCTTTCAGGTACGGACAATGACTAATAATTCACAAAACAACTAAAAGAATGTTTGGTTACTATTTCACAAAAAAGAAAAAATAATTCTATATGCATTGTAATACATAAATAATACTTTAATACATGTACATATTTATATTAAGATGCATTCGTTGAAGTATGAAAACAGAAATCAATTTCAAATAAAATGATTAAAAAATATTACTTAAAATATACTTTAAATAAATACAAATATATTGTGATTAACAAAATATTATCGACAAGACTTATATCTAAAACAATGTAAGATGACACTAACGTGATAGATCTATATGTTTAATGTCATATCGCAATTGGTTATCTATGTAAATAACTCGCTCTTGCCTGTAAATTTCCAAACGTTTTTAACTTATGTGTCAGACAAAAATTTCTTGCCGGTGGGACCAAATACTAAACAATTATCCAAATATTCAATCCAATCTCACTGATTATAATATCATCAACACTCAAACTTGATTGAGATTAGAGGGATAGAGTTGGAGAAACTGCACAGATAACCAGACCTATTTAATTGCAGTCACTCTCATCTATTGCCTATTTCAAATGACAAACAAGGTAACTATCATTCCAACCACTAAATTTAATGCTTCAGCTACTCTAAGTTTTTTAATAAATTTTTTTAGTAGATTATCTGCAAGTAAAATTTACTGCATTTGTATTGAGTTCACTAACAAAACAAAAAATGCTGTAAAAGACCTCCAACTTACTTGTTTTCTTTTTTTTTTTTCCAATATTTATATGAAGTAATACTTGACTCATAAAAAAATACAAAAATAAGAATCAAATGATGTATCATTACAATTAAATTAGATTTAATTATGATACTAATATACCTCTGCATATACCATAAAGAATTCACGCTTACTCTTCTTTTTTAACATTTTATCTTTTTATACGTAATTCTCTAAATTAATAATAAACAAATTATCCAAACTATCTTATCTTTTAACGTTTAATTTGGTGGCGTGGAATCATACGGTGGCGGTGGAGGTGGGTTAAGTGAAAAAACATAGAAATTCGAGTGAAAAAAAAGCAAGTATAAATCTCATACATGGTACAAATTTGAGTAAGAATTCGAACAACTGCATGACATGAACCCAACAACAAAAAAAATCACAACCAAAATAACACCTACTAGTATTTTTTGAAGAAATATAATTTCATAAAATATTTGCAAAAAAAAAAAAAGGGTTTTATATGCATTTTATTACATAAATAATACACAAATATATGTACATATGTATATTAAGATGCATTCGATTAAGCTTGAAAGCAGAAAGCAAATCCAAATAACGAAGAACAAGAAAAAACAAAAAGTTATTTAAAAATGTACTTTAAAAAAATAAAATTTTAATAGGCTTAATAAGACATTATCTAACAATATTTATATCTAGAAAATGTCAGACGAGATTGAGGTGACAAGGCTATTGTCTATATGTCTGATATCACATCACAATGGGAAATTTAACTGTCTCGCTTTAAGTTTGAAAACGTTTTTAGCACCGCAAACTTATGTGTCAGCATTCAAACGTGACATAGATTTAAGGGTATAGATTGCATAAGAGCTCGACGGAGGGCACAATACGAACCATAGAGCACAAAAAATCTTTAACAAAATGGCATTGACCAAGCTTCTATTCCAAGTCCACATAACCAACAGAAAACCGACCTATATTTAATGCACTCATCACTCTCATTTTTGCTTGTGTCAATCCGTTTTGTCGTGACAGTATCGTGTCATGTTACTTGATATTTTTATGTTGCGTCATTATATTCGTATCGTGTTCATATCAATACTAACAAAAAAAAATTATATTTAATGTGTATTAAATATTAATTTAAACAATTTATTATGTATATTTTATAATTGCGTCAATTTTAAAATTGAATCATGTTAGGTTTGTGTCGACGGGTGACATCCCTAATTGCTTATATTTAATAAACAAACAAACAATTATCATTACAAGAAGTTAAGAATTAATACCTCAACTACTTAGAAAGCTATCATAACCGTAAATCGTCGTTGTTTTATTGAAAATCTATTTTGAAAATAAATATTTTTAAAATATATTTTTACATTGAAAAATATTTTAGCGTGCTTTTTAAAACATAAGTTTTTAAAGAACAACGATAGTTTGATCAATAAGGTACAACAATATTTGAGTAAATAAGTTTTAAAAAGGACAATAGTTGGATAATTAACTCTCTTTGAATGTGTGAATTTCCAATTCAAAAATAAAAATAAAAATAAAAATAAAGAAAAAAAGTTATATTTGAACTTATTTTACTGTCTTAATTTTCTGATCTAATTATTCATAATTATTGAATTAAAAGTAATCCNTCTTTTTTTTTTTTCCAATATTTATATGAAGTAATACTTGACTCATAAAAAAATACAAAAATAAGAATCAAATGATGTATCATTACAATTAAATTAGATTTAATTATGATACTAATATACCTCTGCATATACCATAAAGAATTCACGCTTACTCTTCTTTTTTAACATTTTATCTTTTTATACGTAATTCTCTAAATTAATAATAAACAAATTATCCAAACTATCTTATCTTTTAACGTTTAATTTGGTGGCGTGGAATCATACGGTGGCGGTGGAGGTGGGTTAAGTGAAAAAACATAGAAATTCGAGTGAAAAAAAAGCAAGTATAAATCTCATACATGGTACAAATTTGAGTAAGAGTTCGAACAACTGCATGACATGAACCCAACAACAAAAAAAATCACAACCAAAATAACACCNTTTTAAAAAGGACAATAGTTGGATAATTAACTCTCTTTGAATGTGTGAATTTCCAATCCAAAAATAAAAATAAAAATAAAAATAAAGAAAAAAAGTTATATTTGAACTTATTTTACTACCTTAATTTTCTGATCTAATTATTCATAATTATTGAATTAAAAGTAATCTNATTCCAAGTCCACATAACCAACAGAAAACCGACCTATATTTAATGCACTCATCACTCATTTTTGCTTGTGTCAATCCGTTTTGTAGTGTCGTATCGTGTCATGTTACTTGATATTTTTATGTTACGTCATTATTATTCGTATCGTGTTCATATTAATACTAACAAAAAAAAATTATATTAAATGTGTATTAAATATTAATTTAAATAATTTATTATGTATATTTTATAATTGCGTCAATTTTAAAATTGAATCATGTTAGGTTTGTGTCGACGGGTGACATCCCTAATGGCTTATATTTAATAAACAAACAAACAATTATCATTACAAGAAGTTAAGAATTAATACCTCAACTACTTAGAAAGCTATCATAACCGTAAATCGTCGTTGTTTTATTGAAAATCTATTTTGAAAATAAATATTTTTAAAATATATTTTTACATTGAAAAATATTTTAGCGTGCTTTTTAAAACATAAGTTTTTAAAGAACAACGATAGTTTGATCAATAAGGTACAACAATATTTGAGTAAATAAGTTTTAAAAAGGACAATAGTTGGATAATTAACTCTCTTTGAATGTGTGAATTTCCAATTCAAAAATAAAAATAAAAATAAAAATAAAGAAAAAAAGTTATATTTGAACTTATTTTACTGTCTTAATTTTCTGATCTAATTATTCATAATTATTGAATTAAAAGTAATCCCTAGTATTTGTTGAAATTCACAATCAATCTAATAGTTGTGATGGATTAATTCAACAAATTATGTCAATAAATTAAATCAAAATAATATTATTTAAAAAATTGTAAATTTTATAAAAAGCTTCAAGCCACTAACATGACAAAAAATGCTGCAAAAGATCCCCAAAGCACTTTCTCAAATTTTTTTTTGGGTTAATTACAAGTTACACCCTGAAAGATAGTTCAAATTTTAATTTACACCCCCAATGATTAAAAATATCAATTTACACCCTTAAAGATAAAAATTTGTATCAATGTGCACCCCAAAATATAGAAATTTGTATCAATGTGCATCTAAAATTAAATTGATAAATTATACATAGATCCCCTCATACTTGTCATTTAATCATTTGGAGCCCTTCACGTTTAAAATATTACTCCCACATTTCATGGCCTTTGTGCACGTGTAACACATAACATTTTTTCGTTGATGTATGTTAATATAACTGTTAAAAAATATGATTTTATCCTAATAAAAAAATTATGATTTCATATTACCCTTTATTTTGTGAGTCCGATACACTCTGAAGTTCAAAATCAAGCTCACCATTTGAATGTCCAATACAATATAGATATTTATATAATATTTTTTATATCCAATGCAATATATCACTCAATGTGCAACCTTTAATTCTATTAGACATTTAAATGGTAAACTTGATTTTGAATTTTAGAGTATATTGGACCCATAAAATAAAGGGTAATATGAAATTATAATTTTTTATTAGGATAAAATCATATTTTTTAACGGTTATATTAACAGATATCAACAAAAAGGGGTTACGTGCTATACGTGCACAAACGTCATGAGATGTAGGAATAATATTATAAATGTGAAGAGGTCCAAATGATTAAGTGACAAGCATAAGAAATCTAGATATAATTTATCAATTTAGTTTTAGGTGCACATTGATACAAATTTCTATCTTTGAAGGTACAAATTGAGATTTTTTATCTTTGGGGGTGCACATTGATACAAATTTCTATTTTTGAGGGTGCAAATTAAAATTTTTAATCTTTGGAGGTGCACATTGATACAAATTTTTATTTTTGAGGGTACAAATTAAAATTTTTGATCTTTGAGAATACAAATTGAGATTCGAATGATTTTTCAGAGTGCAATTACAATTAACCCTTTTGTTTTTTTGTGTGTGTGTTTCATCGCGTGCTTGTTTCTTTTTGTTTTGTGTTATAAGAAAAGAGATCTGATGCGATTCAAACTCAGTACTTCTAGGCTCTAATACCATATTGAACGCCATAAGCTCTAAAATCTTTAAGTTAATAAAAAAAAAGAGTAACATGAGTATTTTTCTAATATATGAATTTAGAACAAACTATGATACTAGTATTCCTTTGCATGCCAACAAAAAATCACACTTCCTGTTCTTGTTTAACATTTCATACTTTTCTACTTTTTTCTCTAAAATAATAATAAACAAATAATCCAGATTATCTTCTTCTTTTTTTCTTTTTAACATTTTATCTTTCTCTACTTGAATCTCTGAAATAATTAATAATAGACAATATACATAGATTAAGGGTGTGGAATCATAGAGTAAAACTATTTAGACATAAAAATTTGACCTAATTTACTGACATAATAATATTATTTCAGCAGAATTATTGGATCAAAATCAAATTTTAATGTTAGATGGGCCTCACAGTCAAATCAAAAATCATATATAGTAAATTAGGTCGGCAAATTATGTCCCAATAACGTTTTTCAGAATTATATAGTGGGCCGAGAGAAAAACATGTTGAAATTAGAGCAAAAAAAACAAGTATAAATATCATAAATAGTACGAATTCAAAGCTTATAAATTGCATAAGCGTTTGAATAACACGAACCAAATAACAAAAAATCCCAACCAAATGGCATCCCACCATGCCTCCCATTAAGTCCACATAACCAAAAACACAGCCGACTTCTTTAATGCAATCATTTGATTTGAGACCATTGGCTCCTTCAAAGGCCCAAAATTTGCCGTCCAAAAGGACCAAAATAATGCTTGAGCTTGTCATAATAATGGACATTTTCTTTAAATGTGAACACTTATAGAATGCTTGACAGTAGAACAAAAAATGTTGTAAATCTTGACTGGTTACAAATTGCATTATGGCCTTTTGACACCTTGACCATGCATGCATGTTCTCTCTTTTACTGGTCTTTGGAGATCACTTAGTATTAGGAAAGAGTGTGCTCCCATCTTTTGAAAGAAAGATGCATTATGAACTTTTCTTCGTTTTTTTGTAGTAGTGTTAAACATTCCTGCTCGGCTCCGCCTACCCTTTTTTCTCTTTTTTTTTTTTTGTTCTTGTCTTTGTTTCACACTATCCTCACCAAGTCATATATATCTTGCACAAAGTCAATTAATCAAGTAGATAGGGCCTTTTGGCAACTCTTGATTNCAGTTATATTAACAGATATCAACAAAAAGGGGTTACGTGCTATACGTGCACAAACGTCATGAGATGTAGGAATAATATTATAAATGTGAAGAGGTCCAAATGATTAAGTGACAAGCATAAGAAATCTAGATATAATTTATCAATTTAGTTTTAGGTGCACATTGATACAAATTTCTATCTTTGAAGGTACAAATTGAGATTTTTTATCTTTGGGGGTGCACATTGATACAAATTTCTATTTTTGAGGGTGCAAATTAAAATTTTTAATCTTTGGAGGTGCACATTGATACAAATTTTTATTTTTGAGGGTACAAATTAAAATTTTTGATCTTTGAGAATACAAATTGAGATTCGAATGATTTTTCAGAGTGCAATTACAATTAACCCTTTTGTTTTTTTGTGTGTGTGTTTCATCGCGTGCTTGTTTCTTTTTGTTTTGTGTTATAAGAAAAGAGATCTGATGCGATTCAAACTCAGTACTTCTAGGCTCTAATACCATATTGAACGCCATAAGCTCTAAAATCTTTAAGTTAATAAAAAAAAAGAGTAACATGAGTATTTTTCTAATATATGAATTTAGAACAAACTATGATACTAGTATTCCTTTGCATGCCAACAAAAAATCACACTTCCTGTTCTTGTTTAACATTTCATACTTTTCTACTTTTTTCTCTAAAATAATAATAAACAAATAATCCAGATTATCTTCTTCTTTTTTTCTTTTTAACATTTTATCTTTCTCTACTTGAATCTCTGAAATAATTAATAATAGACAATATACATAGATTAAGGGTGTGGAATCATAGAGTAAAACTATTTAGACATAAAAATTTGACCTAATTTACTGACATAATAATATTATTTCAGCAGAATTATTGGATCAAAATCAAATTTTAATGTTAGATGGGCCTCACAGTCAAATCAAAAATCATATATAGTAAATTAGGTCGGCAAATTATGTCCCAATAACATTTTTCAGAATTATATAGTGGGCCGAGAGAAAAACATGTTGAAATTAGAGCAAAAAAAACAAGTATAAATATCATAAATAGTACGAATTCAAAGCTTATAAATTGCATAAGCGTTTGAATAACACGAACCAAATAACAAAAAATCCCAACCAAATGGCATCCCACCATGCCTCCCATTAAGTCCACATAACCAAAAACACAGCCGACTTCTTTAATGCAATCATTTGATTTGAGACCATTGGCTCCTTCAAAGGCCCAAAATTTGCCGTCCAAAAGGACCAAAATAATGCTTGAGCTTGTCATAATAATGGACATTTTCTTTAAATGTGAACACTTATAGAATGCTTGACAGTAGAACAAAAAATGTTGTAAATCTTGACTGGTTACAAATTGCATTATGGCCTTTTGACACCTTGACCATGCATGCATGTTCTCTCTTTTACTGGTCTTTGGAGATCACTTAGTATTAGGAAAGAGTGTGCTCCCATCTTTTGAAAGAAAGATGCATTATGAACTTTTCTTCGTTTTTTTGTAGTAGTGTTAAACATTCCTGCTCGGCTCCGCCTACCCTTTTTTCTCTTTTTTTTTTTTTGTTCTTGTCTTTGTTTCACACTATCCTCACCAATCAAACTATGCCTTTAACCTTTGCCCAAAGTGAAGGACAAACAATTATTGGCACCCATTGACTTAGTTGATATCTATAAAATTAGGCTTTTAAATTTTATATTAATCCATTATTTCTTTTTTCTTTTTTTGTTGTTGTTTTGAATCTAGTCATATAGTCATTTCTTTAATAAAAACTCCGGGAAAGGTTTGTGTATGATTTTTGAACTCTCATATGGACAGTATCATCATTCTTATTGTGAATTCAACGACAACAATAGATTAAGTCAATTAATTAGATAAGTAAATTAAATCAAAAAAGTATCACCATCTATTTCTATAAAGGCACAAAATCATTATTTTGGTATTAAACTTGAATTTGGGTATTTATATTAACAATATTAGCTTTGATGGGTAAAAACAGTTACATTTGATTTTGAGTCACTTGGATGCCACCTCGTGTATAATCGGATTTGTGATGTATTTATCAGTTCATTTTGACTCAATTATTAGACGGGTTTAATAAGTCCATCCCCTATATCGCAAGAACTTACTAAAATTAAACCCAAATTTTATAATTCTATATCGATCTAACAGGCCAGGATGGGTCAGGCTACGAGTAAAGCCCGTTTTAGGGTCTGTCGAAGATCTAGGCCGGATGAGCCCATGGACACAGAGCAACCTGCTTCATTGATAAGCAAGGACTGGGACATTGGGATAATTTACTACTAAAGTAATGTTCCCATTTTTGCTTAACTTTGATAGTTCATTATAGTAAACATAAATTACTCTTCAATCTGAAATTTGTTTGTTATTGCATCAAGTTACAATTTAAAACGATTAAAATCACCAATCAATGTATTACTAAACATTTAAAAGTGATCGAAAGTCCATTCAAATGATGGGTGGTTGTTTATAAACAAATCTCTTGACTGTCTCGGTACTCTTATTTCTTTTATCACTGAGTGGTCATTTTAAGAGTCTTAGTTGGTGGTCCGGGTTGTTTTCCTCTCGATGATGAAACTTATCCCCTATTATCTTATTGGCTGACATTTACTCGTGTTATTTTGAGGTCATATATAATATTCAGAGTTCATTTTAATTTATACTACGACTTGCACCGAAATAGTACATTACTCTTAAATATCCGGTCAATTGCTAAGCCTCAACACATTTTTGGGAGAACCAAGTAACTCTGGTTTCGAGTGACTCTCTCTCTTTAATTTTACGATGGCATGTAGGTCCCACTTAGTCACCTAAACCCCTAAAAAGAAAAGAATTGTCTAGGAAGGAATATTTGAATGCATCAACTTTGTCACCACCAAAAAAGGAAAAAGTGGAGGCTGGCACATGCATGCATGTTTTCTTCTGCTTAACCTTTCTAGTAGGAATAAAGGGTGGATGTATAAATATGCATGGCATCTCTATCCTTTTAATTTTATTCTCCTGGAAATGTGTGAAGGTTCAACCAAACAAAAAAAGACAAAAACTATGCTCAAACCATATCTATATTAAGGAGAAGACTACGATACCAAAAAAAAAGAATGTGTTGGAATCATAATTTGACCTGATTACATTACAATTCTCGATACATAACTTTACTAAATCTGTTCAAACTCTTAAATTAAACAGAAACCACTGAGAATTATCGTCGTATAGCTAGTACAGTTGACTATATAAATTAAGATGTCCAATACATGTTACTGCTACCATCTTCTATGGTGAATCAGAGAAAGTAACACAAATATTCAACAGCTAAAATGAGACATCAAAGTGACTACAGTACAGAGCATTGGTCACAGACTCCGATCCCCTGCAGCTGAAGTGAAAATAACACAATTACACGGAGAGAAAGAAAGGCAGTCCCCTCTCCACATCCAAACCAACCCCTCTTCCGGAAAAAAAAGGTGATTTCCTGGTAAACAACGCTTTTCTGCACTTCATAGGTGCAATAGTAAGGTAATATATAAAATGGTGGCATTGGAATGGCATTTCAGCATTTGGGTTTGAAATGAATTCATGCAGTTATATACGTCTAGCAACTGCAAGTTATAACTCATCTGGTTCAGCAGAGAAGTCGGGTTCTTCAGGTTTCTGTAATTTTGACAAACCAATACCTTTAATCTTCTGAGCTCCTCTCCTCGTGTTTGCTGCGAATCTAGAGGCTAATATTGTGACCCCAAGGTTTGATTTCGTCTGGGAGGAATTTGAACTGGCAGAATTATGACATTGTCCCTCCCCCTCTTGCGAGGTCAAATTGGCTGTGTTCTCATCAAAAGCAAAGGATTCAACTGTAGCAAGATCTTTTGCCACCATCCTCCTCTTATACCGTAGCCAAGCAGCCTGTATGAAGCATGCTGCCCATGTCCTCCAATGGTGGGAGTAAAACCGGAAAGTGTGCTGCAGCTTCTTGCTGTGAAGGCGTCTAAATTGATTGGCTACAAACTTGAGATCTTCGGCTCGCAATGCAAAGGCTTCCACTTCAACAAGTGCTCTGACTGTTCTAGTCGACGTTGGCAAGTTGAGAGTGGATTTTGGAAGCAAAGCCCATGCGAGGAGCTCCTCCCCACAAAAATCTCCAGGTCTTAATGTAATGGAATTGAAGAAACCAGTCCGACCACCGTTTGTAGTCGAACTCTCCAGTCTCCCTCTGATAATGAAGAGCATCTCTATCACAGGGTCACCCTCACGAACTATATATGTACCCTCAGTGCTCAAGGAGGAGACAAGACGCTCACATATTGCATCAAGTAACTGATCATCCATCTGTGAAAAGAATGGCACCTGGAAAGTATGTTGTAAAATAAATAAAGAGAATAAGAGAGGTTACTATGCAAGGAAACACAAGCTGACATGTTAAAGAAATGTTGAATTTAGCTGGACACTGATATGGATATGTTGCACATTTATGGTACTTGGCGCAAGACGGTTAGGATACATCTAACGGGTCTTGAGGCCAAAATCTATGCATACTTGTTATGGGTTCTAGCGAGGACATCTTAGCATTATAATATCAACAGCTTGACCAAATTCAACCGGTTAAGCAGTCAACCTTGATTGGCATGCATATGCAATTCTAATATAAGTTAAAAGGAGTTTACAATTCATGCATGCCATCTCAAGATATCTATACAGATGCATGTCCCAGTCGGTAACAATGTCAATAAACCCTGAAAATCAATATTTTGGACAAATATTGCATTATTCAACAACATATAAGATGTTTTATTTGTATCAAACAAGATGCTCAGTGAAAATCATACACGTCGAACAAGGTCCAAGCATAGGTGACACTGTATATCACGTCGTAAATCAGAAGGCAAGCCACGAAGGATAGTTTCTTCATCAACTCCTCTAGTTGCAAGCCACTTATATTGAACAAAACGGCGAACACGTTGTCTCAAATCTTCAGGGAGTTGGCGATGCCTCATCCACTCCTCAGTGTCTCTTCGCTTAAGCCTCCATTCCTCAAGCCTCACTGTTAAAGACTGCAGGTATGTCTACATGCAAAAGGGGAGGGGCGGAACTTAAAATATGAACATAATACAATAGAACAAAGAAGAATGATCAGTAATTCATAATGGCCAAATGGAAAGCGAGTATGGGTAAAGTTTTTGCAATGCTACATGCAACTTTTTTACTTAATTTAAATGTGAAAGATAGGTTTATTTTACCTCACTAATCTATCTTAATGGCTTCTCAATCAAGTTGGATGTCATAGACTCATACTACAGGTTGTAAAAAGTGTCATAAAATTACGAGGAATACATGAGGTGTAAGGAGATTGCAAAACAAAGCCACTAATTTCATATAAGCTAAGAAACTCTCTAAAGGAGCTTACTCATAAAGGGGGGGCCTAATGCAAGTAGTCTCCGCGGCTATACTATATCAAATAGCCTAGGCCGCAACTCCACTAATTTTTTTTGGGTTCTTTGCTAGCCAGACACATGTCAACCAACCATCAAGTAACTATCCGTTCTTTTGCAAGACTAAGCTAAAAATACCTTAAATAAGCCATAAAAAGCTGCTCTTAGACAGCTGGTCAGGAAATGCTTTGAAAGAACTAAAGTAGATCTTCAAAGTGAAGAAAATGCCAAAACCATTTTGAATTCATCAATTCAGTTTGTTAGCACAGTGGACGAGGCAGAAACCCAACCTTTGGCTTAACCTACAAGAAGTGTCTTCTTATAAACCCAAGCTGGTACTCTGACACTAGACACTCTCTGCTTGTCTAAACCAAGTGAAGCCATCAGCCCAGGAGAACAAGAAATGGCTCCTCTGCTGCTTTGCATTAAATACAGTTTCAATTTAATCCGAGGCACAGTACAGAAGCAAAAAGAAGTGGTTGGCATCAAAGCATGTATGATGACTGCAAGTTTTTAACACCTAAGGTCTGACCCTTGAAACAATTGACCAGCCAGGGCTTCAATCTTGTACAAAGCATAGTCCCTCTTCAATAAAAAAAAAAAAAAAGCAGCTCCTTTGCTGCTTGCAATAAAATTATCTTTAACTAAGACTAATAAAGCACACAAAACAACCATAAAACTTAAAAGAAGCATTTATAATGTACAACTTACATAAGCATTTTAACCTCCAATGTGTGACACTTCAAACAATTGACTCTCAAGATAAGATAACAGTCATTACTGTCATCCTCCTCGAGCTTCTCATCCAGACAAGCCTCAAGGAGTAAACATTCGTGGAAGTCTTCTATCAGACAGCTAAGGCAAGGCTTTCTGGGGTTGTGCTGACTTGAGGGGAATGTATGTGCCCCAGGAATCACAAAACAACCAAGCACTCAGATACTAGTACAGCTAAATAGTCAGACTTAAGAGTGGGTAGGGCAATATTGATCAAACACTCAGAGTCAGCATTAAGATAGGCTGTCATGGATGATTTAATACAGGGATGCCCAATCCATAAAACATGTATGAAAATAACACCACAGGATGCCAGAACAAGTTCAATCAATCAAGCAGACATTTGAGAGGGGAGACAAAAATCCTTCTCCAGTAATCAAGAAAAGAATTATATTTGAATAGTCTGTATCAGCACAATGTTAATATCAAAATTTAAATGCAAGGAAAAACTGGCCTTTCCATGTACCTGCATATTCCCAATAAGATGTGCGAATAAAACAAGGCCCAAGATGGCAATGAGTATGGCAAATAATGTCTCCCCAACAAAAGTGCTTGTTTGCAAATTCTGGCCATATGAACTGCGAAATAACAAATACAAATGTATGCATTAAAATTTCATAATGTTCTAACAATAAATAACTATTTTAACTAATGATTGGTTTCAAAAGGCATCATATGTTGAACCAAGAAGGGAAAGTATGCTTTTCATAAAAGAAATTCTCTTAAGGAGGAAAAACAGTTCGTATGTACAAGAATATGTCAAAAAGCGTAGTGTGATCAGTAGAACATTTTTCAGTACCAGTAGCACAATCCATGACAACTCTATCAGTACGGTAACTTAATAAATATCTGGAAACACATCGCGCAAGTATACTATGCTATAGTATAATCATATGTTATGATAGACTACGAATCAAGAAACTCTCTAAGGAAAAGAAAGAGGAAAGGAGAGTGGTTGAGTGCCATTCACTCAACTCCACATAAATATAGTTCACATCCCCTCCTAGAAGATATAGAGAAGATCAAGTTAGAACATAGAAACAGGGATCTCCCACAGTTATTAAAGTAGTACCATAATTTCTTCAAACATAACAACTTCGACCGAGAAATTTAAAGGCATTCTATAAAATTAGTTCTAACAAGTAACAACATCAATGAATCCAGTTATCTGGTGTGCAAAACATGAAACACTATAAGGCCATATTTCTTCTGCATCTAATGCAGGTGTATTCATGAGAATGTCTTTGCTTCTCTCTTCTCATTTCTCCCATGGAATCTTCCTTTCTCGGATTCTTGTATTCTTTTAATCCAGCTCCTCAAAATTCAGTTTCAGCGTTCTCTGGGGCCAATGGAGAAATATTCTCTTCGAAACCAATTTTGCTCACTTATTAAAAAAACTGATGTGGCAAGTTGGCATCACACAACTAATTATCTCACTCCTTAACCAATGCAATAATTACAGCAACAAAAGCAAGCAACAAAAGCAAGGACAAAGCAAAAGACAAAATGTACCAGATCCAAGTGTGAGAGTCAGATATACATGCACCAATTCTTTACTAGTTGGACATATCATATGGCTCAAGTACCTTCACTTAATTCCATTCTCGAATGATAGAAAATTTTGAAAGAAAAACAAATACAGTTTTAATCAATAAATTATGTTCTAAGTCTTCTCTTTGACTCTCATCTCCTAAAAATTTCTTACAACAGACAAGTTCTTGCCAATAAGTTGCATAAATACATTGTTCCCAGAACATGATTGATGTTTTCACAATCGGATACATATCAGATATACTTAGATGCATTCATTCATAGATATGGAGAATAAATGTATGCATCAATCCTTTAAATAAAGCCATTATCACGAATGCGAATATTGGTGAGATAGGCAGCTCCCTGATGATCCCAGTTGGATTGAGGATTTCAAAGACCAAGAAACAGCAGCATCGCACCCCCCCCCCC
>CAUOFW020000970.1:103351-140841 GCA_963454935.2 Ilex paraguariensis | reverse complement strand
ACAAGAAACCCCCCCCCCCCCCCCCCCAAAAAAAATAAAAGAAAAAAAAAACCCCAACCAGAAAGCAAGTATATTATTAACAAAAAACTAAAAGAAATTACGAGAATGTTCAAGAAGGAAAACCTCAGATATAGAAACCTATAGGATACCACTACGATGTGTCTGATATCGCATGAGATTTTTCTATTAAAAAAGCATTTTCTCATATATCACTTGTTAGTATCCGAGTACGTGTATAGGTAGATTTTTAACAAGTATTCCACTTTGATAATTAACCACATATCTGGTTATTCTAAAAGGTGTTGTTTTTAAGTTACAGAATCATCAAGTACATCATACCAAGTTGGTTTCTCAAAACTTATGTACGTTAGACTTCATGAATTAAAGAGGATTGTATTTGCATAAAGAGCATTCCTGCTTGGAGCATGCTATTCCTTAAAGGACCTCAACATTAGATGCACTGAAAATAGTAATGCAATTGTTCATTTTCTCTGAGAATAAAAATGTGCTCAGATCTAGTGTTCCATCACTTACTACAGAAATCGTTGCCCAAAAGTAGTTCCTTCAACCACATTCCAATCAAATTGCCTCCCATATACATATTTACACTTTAAAGCCAACCTATGATCAGGCTCAATCCTTCTGATGCTAGTCGGTGTCTTCCGGTGAATAAGTAGAGAAACAAACAAGATACAACAAAGTAAAGTTGCCATCAAGACATTATGCCTGAGGATAAGTAGTTACCGCACCAGCTAGCAGAAAGAAAGATAAGTAGTTATTGTTTTCTGTTTAAATATAGGCTAAATAGTGCCTAGAGCTTTATTTATTTATTCATTTTTTGAACAGTGCCTAGAGCTTTATTGGAAACCCCTCTAGAAATGGTATACAACTTATCAGACTCATATAGTGCATATAGACTCCAAAACAAATTTAATTAATTGCTATGCAGGTTCCACTCCATCAAAATGAATCCTTTTACCAATTCAAGTTAGCCTAAAGACACGTCTAATATTCAAAAGCAACAAACAAATTACAGTAACCAAATTAGAGCAATCTCCATTCTTTGAACGCAAATGATGAATTGGGAGAAAATATACCTTAGGTTCTGTAGGCCCCACCACAAACAATAAAAGTATTTTTCAAGGAAACTCGAGGAGACAACATTTTTTTGGAATGCGTTTTCAAACATGCCATAATTGAAAGTAATATCATTGTCAAGATCACAACTTCTAAACGCATTTGTAGTATTTGCCCAAGTCTTGCGAACATCAATGTCGAGGGTACTACAATCCAAATAGGAAAGCATGCATTTTGCAGGCCTGATTTCCTTTCTGCAAATTGATTTCCAGCATGACATATACCGGTCAACCGACAGTAAATACCATGCTGCCCCTAAAACCTGGAAGAAGGTGGAATCATCAACAATCTCATTTTATGGAACTCCAGGAAGGTGAAAAGAGAAAAAAAAAGAAACTTAGACAATAAAAAAAATGCCACCATGAGATACACATGGTGGATTTAAACAATAATTCATTTGAAATAAATTCACTCAATTTAAAAACAAATTAATTACAAAGCCACATACATGGCTAGCCAGCATGTAGAGTAGCAGATTATATGCAGCCCCTGCCCAAGCAGTTTTTGTGACAAGTCCAGTTGCTTTAATAATTTCTGAACTTAACGGGAAAATCAGATATAACCTGGGCACATATTGGAATAGAACGATCAGAGCAAGGGCATTGTTGTCATGTTTAGCTTGTTCACTTCTCGATGCTGGTATGATGAACCAGATGACAATCTGCAAAAGTTATTTTTGGTTAAGATTCACATTGATCTCCCAGTGAGCTCTCAAAAAGGCCTAATATATGTAGTAAAGAAAAAATATGGAAATCATACATAAGTCATATAAAGAAATAGGAGCAAACTAAGCGTCATCCCTATAGTACAAAGTCATGCAATCTTTCAGAGACAACAAGCAATATTTAGAGCATCGTGATACTGATGGATATTGTTTATCAACGTTTACCGCTAATTTCTATGCTGGAAGAATAGTCCAAAATCCAGGCAGACAATTAAGAAGGAAGGTGTTTGACAGCATTTCATGTAAAAAGAATTGAAATACCATTTCTTTTACTCTTTTAGTTATACTATACATACCTAGAGGGAAATGGAAAAGTGAAATATTGAATTTATGACTACCCCAATTCCTTCAGTTTATTAAATCCATCATTCCAAGCAAAAGTTAAACAAGAGAAGGAATGCTTGCTACAGAGTTTCAGCCTAATGAAATGCAGGGAAAGATCAATAGAAAAGTGTCGTACCGTGTATCCATACCCGCACCGCGTACCAAAGCTACCCATGATCCAATAACATTGATCAGGAAGATAAGATCACAATATAATAAGATGCACTTATGGCATGAACAAGGGGAAACCAATTACTATGAAATAGATAGTCTAGTGAGTAGCCTAGCTTTGATATTATGTTAAAGCAACTAATGCAATCAATTAGGAACGAGAGAAGAGACCTACAAAGTTCATATATTATTATGGGAGGTGGCTCTTATGAGAGACAAGCTCTAATAGTAATTAAGTTTGGTTACTACGTCAAAATTCATCATTCCCACTTCGTAGTAACTGACAAAATCGTGAAACAAAATATTTTCCACAATGCGGCTGAGTGTTCTACAAATAAATTGATAATACTGAATACTAATTGTAATCAGGTATCTATTGTTAGACAATCCTCGACTCTCCTCAATCCTTTTTTGAGGTTAATCCTCTCTCCCGCAACTGGTGCCACTAATTATGACTTGAGCAATAATTCAAGCCACCTTAACTTTAACAACTAGAAGACAGGTCATAAAACAGGATGGTTCAATGCACTTTGGTTTGTAAAAGACATCAGATTTACAACCAACAGCATGTAATTCACATGCACAGCCAGCAGTTGGAAAAGAAGTATTGGAGCTCTGTCAGATCTTAGCGGAAACTACAGTAGCACATAACTGCAAGTAACTAATGGTTGGTCCAGGGAAATCAAATCATGTAAAAAAGCTTCAAGTCTCCATCGCATTGTGAATGCAAAAAATATGAGCATGGATATGATTCATTCCATTCATTTTTGTTTTGCTATCTAAACCTCTTGATTCAGATTTATTAGTATATTCTAGCATTGTCATTTTAATTTGACAATCTAGAGTAACATCCTCTTACATAATTCGCGGCCATCAACTCTTAGCATCAAGAAAGCATTCATCAATGATTAGTGCCAGAAAAGGGCAAGTTCAACTGCTAACCTAATGCAAGCATCAAGAACTAGAACGTGGTTTGTCTCATCAATACTAATTGTGGTACTAAATGTAATGAGGGCTCGTATCCCACCTGCAATAATTAGGATCAACCAAGGTTGGTTGGTTTATATGCTTTAGTGGCTACTCCACTCATCGCCTATTTAATTTGGGATTGGTGGTCAGTGAGTCAAGGCCCTTATCCATTTAAATTTCACGATGTGCATGATTCGCTATTTGCTTGTTAGCCCCATATGCAAGCTTGGATACCACATCAAGGTGGGTGTAAAAAGAGTTTGTATCATACACCAAATAATTAGGACCAACCAAGGTTGATGATTTATATGCTTAAGGAGCTACTCCACTCACTGTCGATTGGTTTTGGGTTGGATGATCTAACACCAATCACTGAACATTTCAATTTAACATCACTAATAATAGGGCTTCATCCCATATTTTAAATTGATGGAACATAAAAAGAAAATAACATGTGAACTGCCCAACATCATTTCAAAATCCCAGAAAGCTAAAAAGCCCAAATCCACCCACCACCTCCAAAAGGCTTAACATTTGGAGAAGTGCATGGGAATTTATCAAGCAACATTGACATTCTTGCAGCACAAATGTGGGATTTAGAATAGTTTTTTGATGGAACACATACAAGAAATAACATGCTAATTGCCTAACATCATTGCAGAAAGAAGGCTCCATCCCATATAATTTCAAGCTAAAAAAGCAAAAAATATTGCTTTGGCATATTTCCAGTAGTAACATTAGCTTTCTTCAAAATTTTCTTATTATGACTTATTTTGCATATGTTTTCGCTAGTTGACTAAAGTTGGCCAGGCAGACTGACATTAATATGGTTTAAAAAGTTCTCAGAAGCATCAAAGCAACAGTTTCGACACAAAAACCAAATAATCCCATTTGTTTCCCATGCCCCTTATTCTTTCAATTGCATGGCTGATAAAATAATTTAAGTAAACGTTGGATCTTGTGGATAAATGCTCAGGTAGATAGAAAAAGGAGATCTCAATTCCTTTAGCAAGTTGATCACATGCCAGTCAAAAGCTCACCTATATATACACACATACATTATACACACATATAGTACACGTAATATGTTGATTGCTCTTATAAATCTAAATAGAATTTTGCAACTTCTTCAATCATATGTGCTTCAGCTTTCTAGTACTCAGACATAACAAGAGAGTCAATGTAAATGATTTGTAAGGCAAAGTACCTGAGGGAGAGGCAGTGTTGCAATCAGATCAATGAAGAAGTCAGATCTTATATATCTTTGAGCAATCTTCTTGGGATCCATGACAAGCTCACCCCTCCCAAACACCCGAGAACTTGGTGCAACAAAAGCCGTCCGAAACTTAATAATCACATGCAATAGATAGAAACAATCGGCAATGGTGCGGAAAAAAGTCACAACAATTCGCAAATTTAAGTCCGTCTTTACACACCAAGAATCCTTGCTCCTTCTCATACCAGGCAAGTAAAAATACAATGGATCCACAAAGAGTGCCACTAGACACGATACAATGAAAACCCGGTTCCATTTTAGCACAATCTCACTACCCGGCTCCAGTATTCGCTTCGTCCACGGCTCACGGCCCTCTGGGAACACCTTAGCTCTCCCAAACCTATGAGGCTGAGAGATTTTGCATTTACCAACAGACCCAACATCAGTTTTCGACAAGGAAGATGAAAATTTGTACCCAGAAGATGAGTTTTCTAGGCGTACAGGATCAGTTCTTCCCCATGAAACACCCTTTTGCTGGTTGCCATTAGAATAAAACCTACAATTAATAAACCCAATAAATCAGCGGTAATTCCCACTCCCATTGCTTTGTTGCTGTGTTAAATTGTGTAAAAATAACCCGATCAAACAAAAAGAACAAAAAGAAAATGAAAAAGCACTTCGAATCTGTTGTTCTAAGTGGTTGTTTAGCATACTCAATTAAGTGGAGTTTCATGGCGCATGAGGTCCTGCACAACGAAATATCCAAAGTTTCATGTTTGAAAAATTTTCCCTGCCCTCGAAATTTTCCCACCAATCAAACAGAGCATCCCTCAAGATGGTTGTAAAAAAAAAATGTTGCCTTCACACTTAACCCAAGTCTCTCGTTTTCCCTGGTTGTTAGTAAATACTTTCCCACGTTTTCCCACCGAGCAAACATATCTAGCAAACAGAAAAACAAAGAAGAGTAAAAACTAAACATTATGTTTACTTCATACCTGACTTGCTTCTCTTTCTTCAAATCCATGCCAGTGAAGCAATGACACTGATCTCCTCCCTCTCTCTCTCCCTCTTTCTCTATCTAAAGGTATTTCAATTACAGAGTTCCAAACAAACATTTATCAGAACTCTCACATTCTTTGAAGAACTCTGAGTGCCAGATTTGAGAAGTCCCCAGAAGTCTCAAACAGGGGTTGGAGTGTAAGATCACTTCCCAGTGAAAGTGTACGTGTGTGTCCGTGTGTCCGCGCGCGTGTCTCATCAATTTGGACTAATCAAAGGGGGCTTTGATTAGTGGTAGTTGTTGCTTTTAATTACGATGGAATGTTTTAAATATTTAAATATCTATTTTCTGCCTTTTTCTTTGGAGAATGACACTTTGAACCTCAATAAATTTTAAATTCTCAATTTTCACCTTTAAAGATTAAAGACTTGACATTGCATCTTCAATCAAAGAAAAACATAAATGTACAAATAGTTTGTATAAAAATAGGAAAATATAAAAAAAAATACATCGATAAAAAAATTTAAAACAAATCAACAAAAATTTGATTTTGAACATTATTGCTACTTTTATCAATTTTAGTTTTTTAAGGTATAAATTATAAATTTTAAAATCTTTCAAAGTCCAAGTATCATTAATTTTTTTNACTTTTATCAATTTTAGTTTTTTAAGGTATAAATTATAAATTTTAAAATCTTTCAAAATCCAAGTATCACTAATTTTTTTTTTGGAAAATTGTCTATACATTTTCTTCTGGACATGGATTCATGTTCTTGGCAAGCACTGCGATGCCGATAGACAAGGACAGAAACTCACAAACGGCATTTTTTTGACATACATCGACGGTGAAAAGGATATTATTGTATTTAGACTTTGTCAACTGTGTTAGTTGAGGTGAATTCTCATTGGATCTTAGTGAATTTGTGTAAAAAAAAAAAATTATTTATATCCGATTTATTTATTATTTTATGTTTAACATATTTTGTTATATTAGATTTATGTCGTGTATATAACTGATATATAAATGAATCATGAGATCCAGATGGTATGCTCCCTTTCTTTTTTCAAAAATGTTAGAATGTAGTGGGATCGAGTATAATTACTCGTGTGTTGTATTTTTTAAATGGTGGTCATTTTCCTTCAAAAATTAACTATACCCACGTCGTTTTAATTCTAAATTGTCTCAATTCGGACAATGTAACCCAGTTTGGTCCCATTAGTTTATGTAATATCCTTTATAAACTGGTGGCCAAGGTTTTGGCTAATCGGCTAAAATTGATTCTTCCATCTATTTTCCCTGCACTAATATGGTGGCCAAAGTTCAACTGCTTCAATCTTTGCGTCTTGGAAGCCTCTTAGAGATGGCCTAGTCAAGGTTAATTTTTGTGGATTTGAGATTGTGGAAGGGCAGGCAGGCGGTGGGAGTTGGAGCTGTTATAAGGGACAATAGTGGGGTATTCGTGGTAGGGATGGCTAAGAAGTGTGTGCATAGTAAAGAGGCATTAGGCGTGGAAGCCATAGCTTTTTCAAGAAGCAGTGAGGTTTGCTGGTCTTCAAGGAATAGAGTCTATGACTTTGGAAGGGGATTCTATCCAATTTTTGAAATCTATTATGGCCATAGTTTCTGATGAACATGCAGACTCCAAAGATGTAAATATGGATAGTGTGTGGGGGTGAACTCAAGAGTTTGAGTTATTACGAGATAATTAGGATCCAAAGAAATGGTAATAGAGTGGTGTCAAACTTGGTTAAATATACAAGATTTCTTTAGGGTTGAATCATATGGTAAGAGTGTGATTCGAATTTTGTGATGTGTTTCATCTTTTATGATATTTCGTATCAATAAAACATATATTGTTTCTATTCAAAATAAATAAATAAAGAAATGAGTCATATTGTATAAATTTTTAATTAATTTTACTTATATTCGATTCATTTATTAACCGTGTCTTGTTAGATTTACTAATTTACAAAACGGATGGTTCGAGGAAAACTCAAATTCCTTCAATTTTGTATTTTGTTAATGGATCGTGTCATATCTTGACACTCATAATCTATCTAATATTACAGTTAGAAAGTTGAATTCTCAACTTATAATAAGAAAACAATGTCTGAGATTGATTTAATATTCATTTATTTTGAGGTAATACTACAAAATTCATCATAAGTTTTTCTTTCTTGCTCAAAAATATAATTTTTTTTATACAATTCTTAATATTAGATAACTCGATCAATATATTAACACATTTTCTAATATCAAATAATCTCATTAATTTATATTTACCATTCTCTCTACTTTGATTTATAATTATAATTTTTTAACAAAAAATTGAATTTTTATTTTTGATTTTATTTTAATAAATGATACAATAAAACATAGTATTTTAATATTCATTTTATTTTAATAAATACTAAATATAGTATTTTAAACTTAAAGGGTCTAAATATTATATACCCACAAACTTTAGAGAGTCGAAATATAATTTATTAACAGATATATTTATAACAGGGGTCTAAGTGTTATGTGTGTATAAATTTCAGGGGATTTATGTGTAATATTTTAAATGTCAAGGGGTCAAAGTGATTAAATGACAAATCTTAAAAAATCTGAGTATAATTCTCTTAAAATAAAAATAAATCACTATTTTAAATATAAAATATTTCAATATTAATATTCAATTTTTGATATTACAGGTGTCTTTGCAAACGGAGTTATTTCTAGTTCTATTATATTTCTTGGAAATGGAAAGTTTCATTTCTTAATGTACGGCTAACGACACAAATGTAATTGATAACGAATCATATCGCGTCGTTGTATATTGTATCTAAGAGTATTATTATTGAGACTTAAAAATTTGACATAATGATGTGATTTCATTATGACTTTTGGATTGACTGCGGGCTCCATCAAACATTAGAACTTGAAATTAATTCAATAGGTTTAAAGAAGCCACATAATTATATCAACAAATTATATTAAATTTTTAAGTCCCAATAACATTACTCTTGTATCTAAATTATAGTGCGTCACAGTTAATTTTATTGTTTTGAAATTGAATCATAAAGCATAAAATTGATTGTAGTGGTATCAATTTTATTTTTAATTTTTTTTGGGTTTATAAAAAAACGAACCATCAGTAAATTATGATGTTCTGAGTTTAAATTTTGATAATTCTTTGAGATTAGATTAATTTCTCATTGTCTTTTATGAATACCCAAATTTCGACGTTAATAACTTGTTTCTGACCAAATAGAAAAAAAGATTAATTGAAATGTAGATAAACTAATCCAAACATCGTTAAAAACAAAAAAACAAACAGAAAAAAAAAAAAAAAGAAAACCCAAGCATCCGCAGGTGAAATTTTCCACCCTATCATTGATATGAGATGAGAAACAGACAGAAAAATTCCACAAGGCAAATCAATGTTGACTAATGACCAAAAAAAAAAAATCAATGTTGACTAAAATAATTAAAGGAGGACCGAAATGACATGATCTGCAAAAATGTTTCTTTTTTTATATTATTTTTAGGGTTGAATATTTGCTACTGATTTTTTCTCACAACAAATCTGATCTGTCTCTCTCTCATTTGAGAATTCAGCCCCCAGTGGGACCCAGTGGTCATAAAAATATTATTAGATTAGATTTGGGTTTGAAGCCTCGAAATATCAATCATATTCCTGTCGGTCACGTTTAATTGTTTTATTACTAAATTCAATAAAATTCTTAAATTTAACCATTTATCTTTATATGTATTGGATCTCTTATTTAGTATAAAACATACTTATACTCCGTTTAATACGATAAAAAATAGTTATTTTTATTTAGTCTAAAAATTCTCTACTCAACAGATGACACGATTCAAACTCGACACGAATTTTATGACACGAACTTGAAAATGACCTGACACGCGAATAAGGAATATAAAAGACTCATAATTTTATGACTCAACACGAATCTAACACGTTACGATTAGATTGTCACTCCTAATTTTAACCAGTACAAAAACGAATTAAAAAAAATTAGATTTTTTTATTTTTCATCCATCCAACCAAACACAAAAAAAAAAAGTGTATCATTCGTACTTTCTATCCTTAAAGGATAAAAAGTGTATCATTTCTACTTTTAATCTTTCCTATCAAATAGAGCATAAATATATGTTATACTAATTAGAGTGAACTAGTGATTTACGTTTTAGGTAAAAATATTGAATTTTCAACAATCATTTAAGTTTATAAATTTGAAACTTTACAAAAGTACAAAAATAGTCGGTCCAAAGAAAGCTACTGAAAAAAAGATTCTAAGAGTATATATTCACACACTCACTCACATATGCATACGCAGAAGCGTCTAAAGAGGATGCTCTGCAATCTTTTTTATTTTCTCTTTTCTGGAGTGCAGATGGATGTTTTAGACATTTGTTTTGTTTAATATAAAATTTGAAATTTTGATTCCAAAACATTAGCGGAAACATTGTGAAACATCCCAAACATAAGAATTCCGATGTTTCACCACTATTATTTATGTAAAAATGGAACGAAATTTTGTTCTTGTTTCCAGGTAAAGTTAGTGATTAATACACTCAGAAGAGTTGGGTCTTCTCTGGACATTACTAGCACTGCAGATCCTAAAGAGCATATCCAATCTTTATACTCTGGTTCTTCAAGATGCCATACAAATCAACCATCTCGTAAATATCGCTGAAGGATTGTTCTCTTAGAATGCACAATCTGAATAAAAAGATGTCAAAAATGTTCTTCTAGAATGCGCAAGCTCAATAAAAATGTTCTTGTTGCAGCCATTATTGTAGTAGTTTTAATTGACTGCTGAAAATCTTTGATTCTGTTACTGATATGGGACCTTTACTTTCAGCACAAAGGAGATACAAAGAGCAAACTGTATCTCCAATTCAACCAAACTGTCATTTTCATAATACCTCAACAATCCCTCTCTCTATCTCTCTCTCAATATATTTTACTACTGTTGTTTATGTTTCCGACGCTCTGTAACTGCAGTTCAATGACGAAACAACAAATGCTGTACATTTGCATGGAAATATCAAAGGGTCTGTGTACATATGCCTTATCCATACCAGATTCATTATTGGACATCACAATGAAGCAAGTAGGCAGTCATAGAACTTCAAAGGAACCTACGATGTATCAGTCAAAACACTTGTGAGTACGACGATAATCATGACAATGAAATTCATCCAATTACAATCTAATCAGCTGAAATAATAATTTTTTTGTTGTTGAAAAAAGCAAATTCAGATTAGTTCTCGTACAAGCATGGTAGTGAGGCCCCAATTCAATTTAAGCAACAGTTCTATAAGCCATTATCACACTTAAATGCTCATTCATCCAACAATCTCTCATTGACTGTGTTGCAGAAACAGATATGATTCATACATCCAGGTTGTGGTAACGAAAAATAATAAACAAACTACACTGAATTGCTTTAAGCAAGAGCAAAAAGTGAGGAATTACAATCAATGTTCCAAGCATTACCAAGAAATATAATTGTTTTGCCGAAACTCTAGACTTTAACCATAGTTTAAGGCATGTCATTGATTTCTGTGCAAAAAAGAATAAAAAATTCAATTCCTGGGGGTTATGGATAGGAAGAGTTCATTCATCAAGTATACTGCAAAAACATTGAATCAACAAATTTGGTAAATTTCCAACTATTTGTTTTCCAATGACCTGTAAATGTAAGTGTGTTCTGTACAAGGCTGTATTTCGCGATAGCTCTAGACTATGCTTTCCCCTTTGAACATAAAGACGCATGCCTAATGCTCACATAGAACAGCAGAGACTTGAATTATAGAGACCCTTCGAACGAGACCTGGAAATGTGTAGACTTTGGTTTTTGTGATGATGCTGCTGCAAGGCCTTGAAGCATCTTCATGACTTCGATGGTATCATCAAGGTAGTATTTTGCCATACTTGGTTTCTGACCAACGGTGCACGCGAATACTTCTGCTATGGCCGGCAAGGACGGGTTGACAACCGAACTTGCAATGCTCTCGAACATGTCTTCATCTGAACGATCATCCCCTATGCACAACACAAAATCAGGCGACTTCCCCCTCCTCTGCATATTTGAAATGAGACTCTCCACCACTACCCCTTTGCTCACACCCTGCAATTTACAAAAATGATTACCACTAAGCAGAGACCACAGGAATAGATTCAAGAAGAAATAGAACAATACAAAAAGAAGTCAGAATTGTAGAATTATAGGCACAGTTTTCATCACATGAACATAAACAGATACAATGTCGTACACATCAAGAGCTAATAGAAGTTTAATCAACAACGATATTACAGCAAGTAAACATTGCTAATAGAAGTTTAATCAACAATGATGTTACAGCAAGTAAACATTCATCCCAAGATTATTTGCAAATTAAACCAGATCCTATGACTTATAAATCGATATATCATAAACATCTATTAATTGAGTTAGCCTACCAATTCAACATTCATTTCTAGTTTTCTCACAGGTTAAAATATTATTTATAATAAGTTAAAGAATTTCGCACTCCCCTGTCCNATTTGCAAATTAAACCAGATCCTATGACTTATAAATCGATATATCATAAACATCTATCAATTGAGTTAGCCTACCAATTCAACATTCATTCCTAGTTTTCTCACAGGTTAAAATATTATTTATAATAAGTTAAAGAATTTCGCACTCCCCTGTCCGGCCCTCTTCCAAAAGAAGAGGAGAGTTGGTGGGTGTGTGGTTTGCACGGCTGTTCTTACTTGAATTGATATTGGGATCTTCCCAACTCGCTCATTCTACTTACTTAAACAATTACCCAATTACAAAGCAAATAATTCTTGAATACNGGTTTGCACGGCTGTTCTTACTTGAATTGATATTGGGATCTTCCCAACTCGCTCATTGTACTTACTTAAACAATTACCCAATTACAAAGCAAATAATTCTTGAATACTGACTAGTAGATATGCTTCATACCTGTGGTTTGACTTCAACAATGTGCTGGCCTCTTTTAACAACTACAGGCTCATTAGCAAGCACATTCTCCAGGTGATCAAGAAGCTCTTTTGCTTGCCATGCACCAAAGTCAGGGTCAGCTTCTTGATGGTGCCAAACTATGGCACTTTCCTTCTGCTCTATGAAAGAGCCATCTGTTGCCTCTGTATAATGCTCCATTACGGGTAGCGCTATCTTTTGCCAGTCGGCATCTATTGCTAACATGCAGGACTCCCATGGGGAATGCTTAGTCCACCTAAGGATGACAAGAGAAAGTCAAATTACGAGATGAAACAAAATAAGAAAGAGAACAAAAAGAAGCCCACAACTATGATACAATAAATCAAAGAACACAACATACCTAGTTAAGTAACCATGTTCTACAGATAGACCAAGTCTTTCACATGGAGAAAACCACTTGCTCAGAGAATCCTTTCCTCTGCCACTCACTATAAAAACGACATTGTTGGGATCACTGCACAAACCATTCAAGACTGAAATAACTTCATTGCTAGGAGTTTTGTCCACCTGGCCTTGCGGTGTCATGGTACCATCATAGTCCAGAAGGATAAGCCGGCTGTTAGTCTTATTATAAGAAGCAACAATGTGTTCCACCGAGAGCTTCCGGAAATTAGGACCCAAAGCGACAACCCTGAAACCCAAGCCAAATCCGATGCCCCAACATCTCTTGAAGTAATGTTCTCTACAAGCTCTCTCAAGGTCCTGGTCAAAACTCCTCGCCCAATAAGAGACATCATGAGAACTAACATATTTATAGTGCTTCTCATGGCGCATTTGTTTCTCTGCCTCGGGCATTGTGATTGCCAAATTCATGGCATCTGCTACACAATCAATGTTCCAAGGATTAACCCGAATTGCCCCACTGAGAGATGGAGAGCATCCAATGAATTCTGAAACAATAATAACACTCTTCCTATGTGTTTCGGACCCGTAAAGGCCCAAGGCCTTATCCATATCAGGGCTACCCTGCCTGGAAACTGTATATTTGTAAGGCACCAAATTCATACCATCCCTCACAGCATTCACCACACAACATTCGGATATGGCTTGGTATGCAACTTTGTCTTGGGTTGTAACTGGTCCATTGACACAAACAATCGGCTCATACCCAGGTTTACCATATTTCTGATTAATTTCACCTGCAACCTTGTTGATCTCATTTTGAACCTCTTGGATATCATTACCTGAACTCCTCGCAGGGTTCATAATTTGGACCAAAACTACTATTCCCCTGAATTGAGGGTGCTCTTCTAAAAGCTGCCCCATTGCTAGAAACTTCAAACTAATACCTTTAAACATATCTGTATCATCAACACCTAGCATCACAATTTTCCCCTCATACTTTTCCTTCAATTCTTGAGCCTTCTTTGTGGTGTCCGGCAAAGACTTAACATATTCAAGCTGACCCATATGAATACCAACCGGGAGGATCTTAATACTCACAGTTCTACCATAATAATCTAGACCAATGTACCCCCTTTTGGATTGGTAATCTAATCCCAGCATTCTACTGCAACATGATAAGAAATGCCTTGCATAATCAAATGTTTGGAAACCAATAAGATCACAATTCAATAAGGCCCTCAAAATCTCTTCCCTCACCGGTAATGTCCGATATATTTCAGATGATGGAAAGAGACTATGCAAGAAAAACCCGAGCCTAACTCTTTGAAATCTTCTCCTCAAGAAAGTTGGCAATACCATGAGGTGGTAATCATGTATCCAAACATAATCTTCATCAGGGTTGATCACCTCCATTACCTTATCAGCAAAAATCTTGTTTGCTGATACATAGGCCTGCCACATAGCCCGATCAAACCGGACTCCATGGTTTGGGGTCACAGGCAACATGTAGTGAAACAAAGGCCAAAGGTAATGCTTACAAAATCCATGATAGAATTTGTTCAATAACTCTAACGGCAGAAAAGTGGGTACGCACCTAAATTTATCTAGCAACAACTGCGCCACTTCTTCTTGTTCCGATGGGGCAATCTCCGCCTTTAAACACCCAACATAGATGACTTCCACCTCCGCTGGAAACCCATCTTTGAGTTGCAAAACCAAAGCATCCTCGTCCAATTCAAAGCACCATTTCCTGGTTTCTGGATCGCAAGAAGTCTTAATTGGCAATTGGTTGGCTACAATGATTCTGCGTTCTTGACTGACTGACGAGACAACGTCAGACTGGGCTATTTCCGAAATTTTATCATCAACCTCGTCGTAATAAGAGCCATCAAACTCCGATAATATCCCCGGTACTGTCACAACTCTCGGTATCCGAGTCCGATCAACACACGAATAATCTTCGAGGTTTAGCAGATTGAAACAAGATCTCGACAACATAATGACAAAAACCCAGAAAACAAATCGTGTGTTTATAAACAAAAATCCAAGGAATGAAGCAAAAACACTCCACAACTAGCTATGAAAATGAAGATTTGGCTTAAAGGGTGCGCTTGTTTTCTGGTGATAAACTGCTATTATTATCGGTGGGTATTACAAACTAATCATGAATGCTTTCATAGTATAAATACAACAATTTCTACATTGAATTCTCATAAACAATCATACATGGAAACACTTTTCTGTACAAGGAAGGTGGTGGTAATGGGATATAAGGATAAGAACGAAGAGACCGACCAACTTACAAATATGGGTCTACGTAATGGGGTGGTGTGGATGGCCAAAATTGACTTTGGGCTTTCATCTTCATTTTTATCTTCCTGATCATCAATTAATATATTGAGATCAAACTTTGTAACTGTAACCAAACTCTCCCTCTGTCTAACTTTCTCTCTCATGTATATCTGCATCTCTATCTGTCTATGGAGTAAATATATAGGGATATAGGTTCTATACTAGAATTATTTTTCAGTATAATAAATATTTAAAAAATAATNATCAAACTTTGTAACTGTAACCAAACTCTCCCTCTGTCTAACTTTCTCTCTCATGTATATCTGCATCTCTATCTGTCTATGGAGTAAATATATAGGGATATAGGTTCTATAATTATTTTTCAGTATAATAAATATTTAAAAAATAATTTTTCGAAAGTTACACAAAAAACATAATCTACTGACACAAAGCCAGTACTAACATTTTGTTTTTCCAACTATCAAGGTGCCGTGACAAAAAAAAAAAAAAAAAAATCTTTGAACCACCTTATATGTAGGTACACTAATAATGTCGAGACTAAGATAAAATTCATGAAAGATAAATTTTTTATTACTTGATGAGTTGTAAAGATTCAAACTCNAATCTACTGACACAAAGCCAGTACTAACATTTTGTTTTTCCAACTATCAAGGTGCCGCGACAAAAAAAAAAAATTCTTTGGACTACCTTTATGCGTAGGGACACTAATAATGTCGGGACTAAGATATTATTTATGAAAGATAAATTTTTTATTACTTGATGAGTTGTAAAGATTCAAACTTAGTGCTAACATTTTAAATTAAAGACATGCCGAATTATGACATTCTCAATGTAATTTTTAGTCAACGAAATTACTAAGAAATGAATATTAGGATCATTTCTATTACTTTAGAATAGTTCAAAATATTTGGGATCAATTTTACACTTTTACCCAAAAAATTGGAATACAATTATATGGGTAATGTTAGATTGATAAAAAATAAAGACTGAAAATTAGAATCAAATGAAATGATATTATTATAATGATATTTTTAGTCCCATTTTTATACATTTAAAATGAGTATGGTAAAGATTTTGGCAGGTAATACAAAGGACCAAATTTTTGCTTCAATATATAAGNAACATTTTGTTTTTCCAACTATCAAGGTGCCGCGACAAAAAAAAAAAATTCTTTGGACTACCTTTATGCGTAGGGACACTAATAATGTCGGGACTAAGATATTATTTATGAAAGATAAATTTTTTATTACTTGATGAGTTGTAAAGATTCAAACTTAGTGCTAACATTTTAAATTAAAGACATGCCGAATTATGACATTCTCAATGTAATTTTTAGTCAACGAAATTACTAAGAAATGAATATTAGGATCATTTCTATTACTTTAGAATAGTTCAAAATATTTGGGATCAATTTTACACTTTTACCCAAAAAATTGGAATACAATTATATGGGTAATGTTAGATTGATAAAAAATAAAGACTGAAAATTAGAATAAAATGAAATGATATTATTATAATGATATTTTTAGTCCCATTTTTATACATTTAAAATGAGTATGGTAAAGATTTTGGAAGGTAATACAAAGGACCAAATTTTTGCTTCAATATATAATTTTGATTAGTTCAAAAATAAAAAATATTTTAGAAAAAATTTCAAACAAAGAAAAAAATAAAATTATTGAAACATTCAAAAATATTAGTTGAAATATACTAAAATATTCTAAAACAACTCAAAATACCTTAAAATATATTTTTTTATATTTAATTATTAATTTTTTTTTCATGAAGACCAATGACTTTCGTTATTTTTGTAGAAACAAAACTAATTTTTTTATGGGCAATATTAGACTGAAAAAAAAAATAAAAATTTGAGATCAATTGATGTGATGTTGATATATTAAATAAAATTTTAAATGATTAAAAATATAATCAAAAAAAAATTTAAATACCAGTGTCTTATTATTTTATTATTATTGTTGTTGTTGATAATTTGAATCGTACTATAGATTTGATTGTGGTTAGTATTAAATAAATATCCATAATTAAGTAGATTTGTGGTGTTAAAAGAAAGAAAAATTGGAAGACAAACGGACACGTGTAAGGATTAGGCTTTACAGCTGGTGAAAGGCTTTACTGGGTCTTCATATATGCGGTTAACAGCTGGCGTGTGTAGAGATAAATCACATTCACATCCGTCAACGACCTCCCCCCGTGTGACCCTCTCTCTCTCTCTCCATATCCATATCTCTCTCCTTTAATTAGGAGAAGAAAGTGTATTAATTATAGAGATCGTATCTAAAACGAATGAAAAATTTATTTATATATAATGAGTTTTATTTAAATACATAACAAATTATTCATTAAAGTGAAAATTTGCAAAAAATTGTATTGGAAGAGATTTCACTCTCAATAATACGTGATTATATATTTTTATGAAGTTTCATGGATTTGAGCTTGAGAAATAATTTTTTTACAATTAAAAATATTAATTACCATGTATCTCCCGTAGAGTCGATTGTAGACAAAAATCTTGTATATTGAGTATAACTTTTCTCTTTTTATAATGAGTCTCACCACTAGTAATGACAACTATTTTATATTCTTTTTTAGGAATAGATTAAATACATTGTTATAAATGCCCACATATAAATCCTTGCATTTTCTTACAAATAAAATTAATAGGGGGCTGTTCACCCTAGTTGACAAATAGGAATTTTTGAATTCTATGTTCCGAGTCGATGAGTTACGGAAGATTATTTCTTAGTAAAATTTTAAAATTTTTACGAAAATACTAATTTTTTTTATTAATCAAGCAAAAAAATGTAAAAATTAAATTATCAGGTAAGATAGGGTAAAAAATATTGTTTGAGGAGGATGAATTATATCAATATGTAATTGGGTTGAATTACATTCATATCTAATATGTAGATTCTGGTTTAAGTGCGTTTTGTTTCTCTGATCATCATTAAAACTAAGTCTGTTAAAATCTGACATGACATGATTAACTAATACGAATTGACATAAATTAAGTGATTTGAGTGAGATTTTAACGGGTTAACTATCTAGATATGTTTAATAAACGTGTCGTATTCGAGTGAGACCTGTCAGACTGTTTATTATACGTTTTTTCATTTAAATAAAATTAATGTAATAATAAATTAATAATTATTTTTAAAAAATTAGCCAAAAAAATAAAAGAAATCAATACAAAAAAAAAGAAGTCAAATTGTAGTTCAAAGTCAAAGGAGGAGAGATAGGGAGCAATTCAAAAGACAAAATTAAACCAAATCCTTTTGTTTTTGTCCCACGTAGACAAATGAGGAGAGTCAACTTGTTTATAAAAGGCAGTGGTCTATTGTTTTATTTTTTAGCTCTCAAGTTTGATTTTTATGTAAAATTTGATTAAAAATCTATTTTTTTAAGTAAGTACAACAGACAGTGAAAAAAGTGGAATATTAAAATTGTTGATATAATTTTTTTAAAATTACATAGGTTAAATGAGTCGTATTATGTTATTCGTTTATTAAACGAGTCGTGTTCGTGTTGAAAATTTTCACCTGTTTATTAAATTTGTCATGTATGAATTTATATTATTTTTTTTATCCATCACCCATTTAACTCACACATACTCTTTCCATTCCTAAATATCTGTCGTTTTATACAATTTTTTTTTTTATAATATATGTCGTTTTATGAAACCAAAGTATAATAAATATTTTTTTCTTTCAAATTTATCCTTATTTTTATTTTTTAATAAGTGTTTAATAGATTAAGTGTAGGTTAAGTACCTTTCATATTCTTTTTCTTCTTAATATATATTGAATAAAAGTATATTGATCTTGTATAATTATTTTTTATTTATATTAGAATTATTTAATAACTTATTTAATTCTTATGTAAAAATATTAACGACAAATATTTAAAAAAACGTTGTCATCCCGTAACTAAAACTTTTATGGCAGAGTTCTATTACTCACCACGTATACTTATTAACTTCTTAGCGTAGAAACGTGGCGTGTCCGGGTCGTTTAAAAGGGCAAAAGTCACACACGCCCAAACTTTGACTGCCGACTCGTAGGATTACAGCTTATACAACGGCTCTAATCGTGTCCGTTCCGTCAAACACACGTCAATGGATCAACGGTTCTCTGATGACGTGGTGGGACTGTAGGGTTGGGATGACCGTTGTGTGTCAGTGGTTCTTCGATAAGAGCTTTGGTTTCTGTTGGATAGTTATCCGCAAATGTTCCGTGGGACCCAATTTTTTGAGATGCCACGTGAAGACATGGGTCATGCCAGTGGACCCACTTTATCCAAACAATGGGGGCATGCATGGGTCCCATCCAAAATGCCATTGACATACAAATTATGGGTAAAATTTCGAAAATATTAATTAAGAATATTGATTAAGCAATTGCAGTGAAAAGATTTGAAACACTTTAATAAAATCTATAAATTGGCTAATGAAAATAAGTAAATAACAGCCTGTGCTATATTCACAAAAACTTGAATATACTCATGGCACAAATTCAAATCCATGTGACTGACAAAAATAAAGCAATTCTCTATCAGATTATCTTTCTTGGTCTTAAATCACAATTACTTTGAGTTCCAAAATTTTAAGATATCTTACATTACTTACATTTAATTTGGAAATCTAATATGAAAACTAAAAATCTTGTAAAGGAGGGACTAGATGTCCCCACACCTTGCTTGCATTACACATTCTCTAAGGTTGGAGGTGTCTTTTGGTATGCATGTGTTTGAACCAATTTGCTTAGACTTTTTCAATAAAAGAAAGTGATTAGAATACAAATCCTCAACAAACACACTGGCTTTAAGCATGCCTACTACTTTTCTTATTAATCTTCTTTGTTTTTTAATATAATTTTCCATCTTGGTCCTTGGAGTAGGCTAGCCAAAGAAGTCGCTTTCCCACCCAAGAAGAGATGTTCATGATTTGATCAAATACGGCATTGGCTTGGGTAATGCATAGGCCTTTTCACATTACAACACATTTTTATATAGGATTATTCAAAGCAAAAGGATTAGCCCAATCCCAATCTTCCCTATCGTTTTTGTACCAAAGAATATACTACCCACTTTGTCTTTTGTAGCTTTTTGTTTTTTTTTTCATGGTGCTTTTTTGCTTTTGGTCTTCATCCACCATAAACAGTTTCTTGGATAAGGCAGCTAACTAAGACTTTACCAGTTTGGATATAACTTCCAAGAAATTTCTAATGGCCCGCCAAAAACAAAGTTTTGAGTTGATATCCATCTAACCAAAAGAGCATATTCAAATCCTGAGGAATTGAATTGGTAATTTCAAAGCATGTGAAATTATTTTGATCAAGGTTATTTGTTTTTATTATGAGACTCGTGCTAATCACATGGTTTTGGACTTATGATCATAACATAAATCCTTATGCAAAGACACTGTCTCGTTTTGATCTTCTTTTGCTCGACCGTCGAACTAACCCATGTCAAATAAAAGTGTCAAATATGTGTATATATCATAGTTCAAAGTTGTTATAACGACTAACGATTTAAAAAATACTAAACACATAAGTCGATAAGTCGTAAGACAATATCGGATAATACATAACATTCTAAATTAAAGACGTTTTACATGACCAAAAACTCAAACTATTTATCAACGTTGTAGAATAATATCGACCAATTTGACAACGATAACTCCATCTAACTAGTTATCCCAAACGTGTCCGCTTTATGGTGATATGATTTGTGCATATAATTGTATCTTGGCGTGGCATTCTTGCTCACTCTATTGACATATAGCTCAAGTTTAAAATCCGTACTCCATGCCAGTTGTGAGTGGATGCCGTATCACGAAATGACAATAATAGATGGCATTGAATTGCAATCCTGAAGAGGACCACTCAATAGTTATCATTATTCCTCCCAAACAACAAATCCATTCCTCGGGCACCAAATTTATGTTCTTTCTTACAAATTATGGGAACACCCAACTCCTTCTCTTCTACTTTTTTTTTTTCTGTAATAAGAAGTGTTAGAATTAATTTACACATACTTTAATTAATTTTTTTTTAGATTCAGTCAAAAATTTGTATTTACATCGAAATTAAAATACTTATGAGAAATAAATTTCTAAGGAACTAACAAGATTCAAACTCGGGCCGTTTAAGTATATAATTCATTTCTATTATCACTTGATATATTCTTTGGAGTGACTTTTTTATTTATTTTTTAATTATTCGCTTTGGTCTCTGTTGATCAAGTATGTTGAGAGGAGTGAGTTGGGTATAAAACTCTTGTATTTAATTTATACAAAGTAATTAGCATCAAGCTCGAAGGTATAACCTCGATCACAATTATTTGTCCAACACTCAGCTTTACACTATGCAATGACCCTTNTGGGTATAAAACTCTTGTATTTAATTTATACAAAGTAATTAGCATCAAGCTCGAAGGCATAACCTCGATCACAATTATTTGTCCAACACTCAGCTTTACACTATGCAATGACCCTTCAAACTCTACAACTTGTTATACCACAATTGTTGGGGATTGCTATCTTGGGCTCCTATGAATCCTTTGAGTAGTGCTAAAAATCGAGTTGGGTCGTGTTATATTGTATTATCTTAAATTTATGTTGAATATTAATCAATTTTAATCTAACATATATAATTTGTTGTGTCAGATGTTTTGACATTTATCTAACATTTTTAGTAATTGTGTCGTATTTCGGATAGCACAGATAACTTACGAAGAAAATCATAAATCCNGGGTCGTGTTATATTGTATTATCTTAAATTTATGTTGAATATTAATCAATTTTAATCTAACATTTGTTGTGTCAGATGTTTTAACATTTATCTAACATTTTTAGTAATTGTGTCGTATTTCGGATAGCACAGATAACTTACGAAGAAAATCATAAATCCACGATTAGAACTCATCACTCTAAAAAGAACCCGTCACCTATTGGTTCCCTATAATTAAACCAACGATTGACTTGATTGTTATGATATCAAAATTTAGGACAAAAATCTCCTAACGCTACAAGAATTAAAATACATCCGGAAGAAATGAAAAAATTCAAGCATTTTCTCTATAGGAGACCAGTTAATCGAATTACTTGTGTTAATCGACATTAATTCAACCTGTTTAATATTCATATTAATGGACTATATTATTATTTTTAGTTTGCATCAAGAACTAATAAATCTTAGCTGGCTAACTTTGTCTTAAATTTCTTTTAATGTGTCATTTCAAAAGCTATGACACTCACATTGAGACAAGCTTTAGACATTTTATGTGTGAGGTATAAATTCACACAGTTGGATTGAACTGGACAGGGCTCCACCACTCTTGATTATTCAAACAATCTCCCAGATAAACACAGTCAGAAAACATAAAAACAGTTTATGAGATGTAAAAAGTGGATATATTTAGAGAATCAATTAAAATTGTTTTATGTAATTTTTAAAAATATTTTTTTTCCAAAATTTAGAAAATACCAATATCGCTACACTTCCATCACCACCACTGTCACATTTATATTCTCATTATTTTTGGGATTACTGTTCAAATAAGTTTTACTATTTTCTATTCAGTAGAATTATTTTTAAAATCATATAATTAAATAAGTTTTTTGAATACTATTTTTAAAATATAGGGTTTAAATTTTTTAAAGTTGGTTGGTTGGGTACAAATTAACAACACGGAAATGTAAACTTCAAACCATTGAGCGAAACCAAACACGTATCAATTTGTGGACCCAATCACTACACCCCTCCATGCCATCAAACCATAACTTTACATGGAAGTTGACTTGTTGTAGTTTAATTGGGCCACATGTGCACACATGTGGTTGGCTACACTTGTCCTCATTGAATTGCAAAGTTTGTTAAGATATCACCATATCTAGTACAATGGTGACGGGTGAGCCCACTTTGATCTTTTCAAAGATTTGGATAGAGGAAGGAAGGCTTGCATGACATATATATACATATATATGATGACTATCTATTGCCTGTCTTTGAAGGCATTGCTCTCACCAAAAATTCGTCAAATAATAGGACATCTAAAAATGTCTTAAATACAAAAAGTGGACAGCTTAAAACGAAGAATAATCATATCATATTAACATAATTANTGAAGGCATTGCTCTCACCAAAAATTCGTCAAATAATAGGACATCTAAAAATGTCTTAAATACAAAAAGTGGACAGCTTAAAACGAAGAATAATCATATCACATTAACATAATTCTAAAATTTTTATGAAATTAAATTAATACAATTACAAAATTATCATGTCATATATTTCTTTATGGTGGCTCTTCTTTTCAATGAATGTTTATTTTTTCAATTTCTATCTAAATCTAATGAATAGGTTGTCTAGTTCGCATTGAAGTACAAATCAAATTTTCAAAAAATAAAAAAAAAGCAATTGAACTAATATTGTCCAACGGATCTACTTGTAAATATGAGAATAATTCATTTAAATTCTCTGTTACTGTGACTTTTCAGATGCGACAGAAATATTCTCACATTGCAATTAAACCAAATCAACAAAATCAAAATTTTACCACTTAATTTTTTTTTTTGATTTAACTGGCCTTTTTGTTGTTTCGGTATCTATTTTGCACTATTCTAATATTCAAAAAAATATGCACATTAGTAAAGGAAAAATGATGCAAATAAAGAAAAAAAATAATAGTTAGTTTTGAATTTTGTTTTTTTTTTGTACAATTGGTTTCCACTTATTGTTTTTACTGGTCATTGTTATTTTTTATTGATAATTAGGTTGACTTTGAAGTTTTAGTTTTTTTTTATGCAATTGATATCACTTGCTAATTTTTATTGGTGATTAACTTGACTTTGAATTTCTTTTATTTTTTTAGTGCAATTGGTATCACTTGTTATCTCTCTCTCTCTCTTTCTATATATATATATATAGAGAGAGAGAGAGATATGATAATGTGTGAGAGATAGGAGTTTTAGAGTTTTAAAAGGAATGTGTAACACCTTAAAATTTACCCTGAAAGACATTATTATCTACAAATCATTCAATCATGAGAGCAACTAAAAATAACGATGAAGTAATAAACCATTCATCCATTTGACAAGGAATAAATATTAAAGCCAATAAGACATTGAACCTCTCCAACTTACAATTCAAAACCAAAGAATATTTTAACAAAAGAATAATAAAAACTAGCTAAAATATTGTTTCATAGAAGTCCCTCAAACTCTAAACTAGAAATAAAATAACTCTATTCTTCTAAGATCATCCAATGACTTGTAATCAACCTGTTCATCTACATTGAAATCCTCTTCTATGCTAAAATCTGTAAGTGTGTTGTAGTAGGGGGTGAACAAAAGCCCGTAGNAAAATTCGTCAAATAATAGGACATCTAAAAATGTCTTAAATACAAAAAGTGGACAGGTTAAAACGAAGAATAATCATATCACATTAACATAATTCNGTCAAATAATAGGACATCTAAAAATGTCTTAAATACAAAAAGTGGACAGCTTAAAACGAAGAATAATCATATCACATTAACATAATTCTAAAATTTTTATGAAATTAAATTAATACAATTACAAAATTATCATGTCATATATTTCTTTATGGTGGCTCTTCTTTTCAATGAATGTTTATTTTTTCAATCTCTATCTAAATCTAATGAATATGTTGTCTAGTTCGCATTGAAGTACAAATCAAATTTTCAAAAAATAAAAAAAAACAATTTAACTAATATTGTCCAACGGATCTACTTGTAAATATGAGAATAATTCATTTAAATTCTCTGTTACTGTAACTTTTCAAATGCGACAGAAATATTTTCACATTGCAATTAAACCAAATCAACAAAATCAAAATTTCACCACTTAAATTTTTTTTTTTTTTTGATTTAACTGGCCTTTTTGTTGTTTCGGTATCTATTTTGCACTATTCTAATATTCAAAAAAATATGCACATTAGTAAAGGAAAAATGATGCAAATAAAGAAAAAAAATAATAGTTAGTTTTGAATTTTGTTTTTTTTTTGTACAATTGGTTTCCACTTATTGTTTTTACTGGTCATTGTTATTTTTTATTGATAATTAGGTTGACTTTGAAGTTTTAGTTTTTTTTTATGCAATTGATATCACTTGCTAATTTTTATTGGTGATTAACTTGACTTTGAATTTCTTTTATTTTTTTAGTGCAATTGGTATCACTTGTTATCTCTCTCTCTCTCTCTTTCTATATATATATATATAGAGAGAGAGAGATATGATAATGTGTGAGAGATAGGAGTTTTAGAGTTTTAAAAGGAATGTGTAACACCCTAAAATTTACCCTGAAAGACATTATTATCTACAAATCATTTAATCATGAGAGCAACTAAAAATAACGATGAAATAATAAACCATTCATCCATTTGACAAGGAATAAATATTAAAGCCAATAAGACATTGAACCTCTCCAACTTACAATTCAAAACCAAAGAATATTTTAACAAAAGAATAATAAAAACTAGCTAAAATATTGTTTCATAGAAGTCCCTCAAACTCTAAACTAGAAAAAAAACAACTCTATTCTTCTAAGATCATCCAATGACTCGTAATCAACCTGTTCATCTACATTGAAATTCTTTTCTATGCTAAAATCTGTAAGTGTGTTGTAGTAGGGGGTGAACAAAAGCCCGTAGGAAATCCCTCTCAAATTCTACANGTAATCAACCTGTTCATCTACATTGAAATCCTCTTCTATGCTAAAATCTGTAAGTGTGTTGTAGTAGGGGGTGAACAAAAGCCCGTAGGAAATCCCTCTCAAATTCTACAAGGTTTTTAAAACAATAAAAATAAGGCAAGTCTCTTTTGAAAAATAAGTTATATATATTTTTTAGAGTAAAACCATGACAGTTGTAATGATCTCAAGTGCATTGAATATAGTAAATCAATAAACAATNAGTTATATATATTTTTTAGAGTAAAACCATGACAGTTGTAATGATCTCAAGTGCATTGAATATAGTAAATCAATAAACAATAATAAACATGCAAGAAATTAAAGTAATCAATAATTAACTCAGTAGCATCATCTCATATTCTCATGTATGTTGGTTCATCCTCATTCTCGTGTATGTTGGTTCATCCCCATTGTCATATATGTTGGTTGCTTCTCAGGAATCTACACAATGATTCTACATCGTTCACCCATCACAACCACATAATATTAATCATTTACCGTATGACCAAATCACAAACAATTTTAGGAAGGACGTATACCGTTTATCTAGTATTGACAAATCCTTTTAAGAAAAGATATATCATCCCTCACNACAACCACATAATATTAATCATTTACCGTATGACCAAATCACAAACAATTTTAGGAATGACGTATACCGTTTCTCTAGTATTGACAAATCCTTTTAAGAAAAGATATATCATCCCTCACCCTTGAACTTCCATGAATAATAGTGATTGCTCTCACAAACAACAATCTACTACAAGTGTTAGGCAACCATCTCACCACTATTGGAATATACTAACCTCTAACACTCTATGGAAGCTCTCGAAGACAATTCAAGCCCACCACAACAAATCATACAATAGATGAAACCACAACTTTCTTAACAACCACAATGTTAACCAGTCACAATTTCTATTAACAATTCAAGTATCACAATTGCACAATTCTCAATATACTATAGTAATGAAAGAATTAAAATATGCAAGAGATCATATTAAGAAAATTTTCACAATTTCAATATTCAAAATTCTTAGGTTTTGCCAAAAATCATAATTTTTTGGAACAAGAACAAGTAGGTGATTGAAAACATCAATTAATCAAGAATAGGGATTTAGAAATTAAGAATTCATATAAATTTTACAATAGAACATATAACGCCCCAATTTTTTTCTTATTTTCGGAGACGTTAATTGATATAAGAACACCCGAATAAAAATAACAGAGCGCTAATTATTCCAATAAAATTTCATTTATCAAAATTATCTCCCAATACATAGATTTGCCACCATAAATAATCCCCCAATACGAATAAAACATCAATTATGTCGATATTTGCTCGTCTTTAATACTCTGATTGCCTCGTTTCGATCTTTTCTCTAAAATCAACTTAAAAATATTAAATAAAGCGGGAAAGTATACAATATGATGAGGAAAAATATGCTCAAGGATATTAAATAACAAATAATTGAATATCACAAAGTATCTCAATCAACAGATACAAATATCATATTTGCATATCATACATTATGCAGGATCTTAATACATATTTGACACCTCACCAATCATCCCACCTCAACTCGATCTCACGGATCTCTTGGCTGGCGATGCACCGACTATTGACTTCCACGATCCCGTCTCAATATCCGCAAAACATGATTAATGAGATCAAAATATTCAACGATATTCAATCAAAATTCTAAAATAATGATAACATAAGCTGGAATACAAATCAGAGGATAATCAAAGAAATATTTTTTGCAAAGAGATTTAAGGAGAACATATTGCATACCACCCCCGTATCTCAGAATCATTATTTGAATTTGATAACTCTGATTTCCGTTTCATTCTTCTTCTTTCTCTTGGTTTGAACTAAAAACATCCACCAAAATTTATTTTCTCTCTCCCCTTCTTTCTTCTTTGCTCTCAGCTTAACACACATAAACACATATATTTTTCTTCCCTCTATTTTATTCTCCCTCACTCACGATTTCGGCAAACCAGAACACACACACATACACTGGTTTGTGTTTTAAACACACGCACTTTACTACACCTTAAATTACACACACATATTTTCTACTCTATTAATTATACACACCCACATTTTCTAAAAAGTATTCAATGCTAACTTCTTTTCTTTTTATTTTTTTTCAAAGTCTTCACCCTTTTTTACATGAAGACCAAGGCAACATAAAAGTTAAATATTTATACTTTGCTCCATTTTGTTTCATTTATTATATATATCAATCATAAAAATTAAATATTCCTTATACTTTCATATCAAAACTCATAATATTTTATATTTAAACTATTTCTAAAATTTGAGATCTCATAGAAGATATATTTTGGAAAATTAGGGTTTTGAAAATTCAAGAATAATGTTTCTTTAATACAAGACATGTATCTCATTAAAAACCATATCTTACTTAAAAAAGAATCAAGAACGAACAATATTTTAATCAAAAGAAACCAATAATGAAAGATTATTTAACATATAATAATCTAGAAGATTTAAAATATACATAATTATACTCCAAGTCTCAATGAAAAAACTTGAGAAGAATCCTTTACTTTGATTCGATAGTTTGTGTGTAAACCTAGCATGTTTGATCCATTCTAACGTGACAATTCCCTTTTAATCATTTGTTTTTCCTCTTTTCTCTTGCTCTCTAAAGTTTCCTAGGGTTGAAGACTAATGAAAAATAGCTAAAGGGATGTCCTTATGGTATTTATAGGGTGAAAAATGGAGAAAACTCCTAGAACTGACTGATACTATTTTTAGGGTAGTGTCCAAACGGTCCTTGAGTGTCCGGATGGTTCAAAGTCATTGTTTTTTAATGAAATATAAAGTTTTTAGGGTAGGAGGGGGCGTCTAGGGGAGTTCGGATAGTACCAACTTTTTGTCTGAACTTTATGAACAATTTTCATCTATTTAGAGGTTGATTTATGAAAGTTTTGTGAAATACATTATTGTAATCCTTGAAGTCTAGTTTCTACTATCTAAAAATCAGCTCAATCAAAATTGGGAGTAGAGAGTAATGACTAAAATACTAAGGTAGTGTCAAATTTCTTCATATCCGAATTTTTTCTAAAATGCGTTTAAACTCCGAAATACTTCATAACTTCTAATACACCCCATATTACTTCTCCCAAAATTTTTCGACCTTCCAGATTCAATGAAAACCTTATCTTGGCATAAAAATATTTAGAAACCTACATAATCATTGTTTTCAAGATTAAACATCTTTAAAACTAAGATTGACCCGAAAGTCAATTTGTCCAAAACTCAAACCTCATGATTAGTCTTTCAACAATGATTTTAAATTTTTACCACCATTTTATTTATCTTCAAAAAACTCTTAAGATAATATTTTCCTTATTTAATTTTTAATACGGCGTCTTACAGAATAAAAGTCCAATTAAGATCATCGGATCAATAATGTATATGAGAGATGGGAGAGTGTGTGTTTAAAATGTCTATGAGAAAGAGAGAATTATATACGCATGAACGTTGGGTGTATGAGATTGAGAGAGAGTTATATGAGAGATATGACTCTTAGAGTTTTAAAATGAATGAAAGTCTAATTAGAATCATTAGATCAATAATCCTTGAACGATCTGAGTCGCAAAAAGTTTAAGACAAACAAAACTACCTACTTTATTATATAGGTATTTGGAGTTGTGACATTGTCAAACTCTCTTTTTTGTGTAGGCTGATAATTCTGGTATTGTGTAGTACCATCAATTAAAAATAATTCTAGTTTAAATGGTAATAAAGATGATCTGTAAATTCAAACGTTTGAATTTAAATCATAACAATATTTTGGGGTTAAGTTATAAGGAATTTATCCCATATGAATATCTTAATCTTAACGTAGATAATCTGCCTTTGACTTGACTGAAAAATAGATTAATCGAGGTGCCATAAGATGATCTAGACACCTTTAATTATTGAAACAAAAAAAAATGACTCATTATTAAATAATTAATCGATTGAATTAGTGTCGGAAAAGAATCAACATATGTTCGCATGAGAAACAAGTTTGAGTGGTATACTAAGAAGAAAAAAAATTGATATACCCCTCCCCCCCCTCTTTTTTTTTTTTTTTTGTTTCTTGGCTTAGTTTAATATTGTATGAATTCATACACGATTTAAGAATCTTTTTCATACATGATTCAAGTTGTTTTGATTAAGGAAGAAAAGGTCCTAGTATGGATTTATGATTTACAAGTTATGTGTTCCACCCCCCAAGAATGAAAAAAATTGATAAATATGTCAAGTTGGAGTCAAATCAACTGATAAAATCAATTAAAAAGTTGAGTTAGTTCACATTACTTGACGTTTGTAATTAAACGTGTCAGTTAGGATATTTTAGTACTGAATATGAATTCAAAATTTACAATAGAAACTTGACTCGATTGCTATCCCAACAATAAAATAGACTTTGTTTGTCAAATTCGTATATAATCCAATGATATAATCTCTTTGAATTTCTTAACTTGTTTGACTTTTTTCTTTAATTGTAAGAATGGTTATCTTTCTGTCTTGGTGGCTACGAATATGATTGGGCAATGCTCTTTCCTAGGAAGCTGCTTCCATTTGCGAATCATGGCTTGAGAAATGCTTATTTATCGATGGACATTGTTTTTCAGTTCTATATATTTTTATTCATTTAAAATTTAAGTGTTAGTTATCATTCCATTTTCACATCATTTAATTCGTATTTTTGTTTCAGGAAAGTTTAGGGTACCCAAACAAAAAAAAAAAATCGGTACCGTACATTTGGTTATCATTTTTATAATAAAGTTACAATTTTAAAAAAAGAAGTTATAACTGTTTAAGGGAAGACAATGATTAATCACAGATATCAATGATCGATCATGAACTATCGGTATCGATTTCAATCTTCTAAGATCGATCATATTCTTTAAAGTTGTAATTTAACCTTAAAAAATTATAATTTACAGTACGATACCGTCGATGATACCGTAAACTTTCGTGTTAGTTTTGTTTCTCTTTTTTTGGGACAATTGGTATGATGGGATTTGTGTGACGTCATTGTCATATGTATGCAATGATGTAATTAAGATTAAATGATTTCGGAGAAGCCAATATGAATAAGTGTGAGAGGTTATCCTAAAGTGCTACATAATTCACTTAGTTTAACACTTCAATACAAAAACTAACAAGTCAATGCATATAACGTAAGGATAAACACAACTAATTTGGAACCATTCAAACCTTACAAGCAAGAAGAGATAGAAGCTAATGTGGTGGTAATTATTAACCTATCAATACTAATTAATATCCTAAATTGACCAACAAATGGGAGATAATAATGTGACGTTGATAGAGCGATATTGATGGTAATATGACAATGTTTACTAGGTAATACTTTGATTTGACGTTTGATTTTTTGAACTAAAATTTTAAAACTCGATCGTTTTAATATTCAAGAAAATAAAACTTTACATATTTATTTTCATTCTTTTCAAAAATTTGTTAATTGATTGGTCAATATCTTCTTNTTCAAGAAAATAAAACTTTACATATTTATTTTCATTCTTTTCAAAAATTTGTTAATTGATTGGTCAATATCTTCTTTAGCGCAACACCACATTATTTGGTACTATCAAATGATTAAGAAATCGTATTAAACTGTAAAAAGAGATGTGCGGGGGTAAGGTTGTTTACTACTACTCATTTCTCTAACAACCATTTTTGATTTAATTGATCAAAAGGCCAGTTTAGCCACCAACTCAACCTCTACCTACCATTAATCCTCCTAGTCCATGGTCCCAAGAGAGACTTTTTTTACTATGTCTTTTTCAATATATGCAGCAATTGATGAGTATAGTCTGATATCGTTTTGCAATACCACAATAAATGTTTTTTAGTGTGCTCCAATGATCTGTACTGTGACTTTAAACCCAGGATCATGTTGCTTATGAATTGAAAGATTCTTCTGCCCTACATTATCCTCAGGACGGAGGGAGAGAAAGGAGGGAGGGCATTTGACCATTTTATGCAAGGGTATCTCTTGTCACTGTCTCCAACAACCAACCATGGACCTTATCCATTAGGGTACCAAAACGTAATATATTATTCATTTTCTAGAAGGGCATCTCTTTTCGTTATACCAGCCCCTTGAGGACTTGACCATGTACTATGAATATCCCATTCAAAGCCAACAAAGCCACGAAGTAGATAGAGCTGAATTTCTATATGATTATCCAGAGTATTAGGTGACAGTACTTGGGAAAATTCAGGAATTGGTATCACGTTAAGTAACAAAGAAGTTGGATCCATCGAAGAATATTTCAAAGCATCCAATTTTTTTTTTTTTTTGTTTTATGAACACATACAAAAGGATATATTTATATCTTTTGAAGATAGTTTATTTATAAGTGGCAATCATGTCGTGTCAGATTGGATCATATTCGGATCATGTCATTTTAGTTTCGTATCGAACACTAGTCAACCCTAACCCAACCCGTTTAATTAATAGTGTTGTATTGTGTCGACCTATTTATTTTGTTGTGTTGACCCATATAACTTGTGAATAAAAAATTTAATACTCAGTTTTATGTCCAAAATTTTATTATCACTTAATTGAATCTATGCTCATATTTTTTTTAGAAACTTAAAATTAATTTAATAAATATAATAATAAAATTGAGTAAAAAACATTTTCTTTAACACAAGAATTAGGTCATTGATAAAATATAATAAAAAATTAGTATTTTATCCTCATAATACTACATAAATGTGTTACTCGTGTTAATTTTGTGTTTGATATTAACCCAACTTATTTGTTATTTATGTTAACGGGTTAGTGTCAAGAAATGACCAATCCTAACTTGTTAATTTGGTGTCGATTTTGAGTTGTGTTGTGCCAAAAATTGTCATTTCTAATTTTATTTAAGACCAATAAGCCCAAGTCTAAACAGTATTTCCAAAATGGTCCAACATTTAGAAGAGTGAACGAGAACTTATCAATAAAACTGCACTTTTTATCACAATTGATATAAGATTTTAGTTCTAAACATCCACTTTATAAAAAACTGGTCTTAATTTTCTGGGTACTGGCTACAAAAAGAAATCAAACACCTTGATGCATTCTGGGGAAAATCCAAGCTGCATTACTGAAAAATTGTACGCCGGAACCAAATATTTGCATATAACACTAGTTTAAAGTCATTAGAGAGCGGGACTTAGCGCAACAATAGAATTCATTCATTATGACTTGGATCAGATTAGAGTCACATACAAAAATAAGATTATATATATTTGACCATACACAAAACCAACAGGAATGGAGCCTGGAGGCTGCCTTTCTTTTTTACTTGTTTAAGGTCATTATGGGGCGGTCTCAATTCAACTCAACTTAATAAAGCCATCTTAACTATTTTAAGGTTGGTTATACGAATCTTGTTTTTCCATTGTGCTCTATGAAATGTCGAATTTTTCGTATTATGGAGCAGCCCAACCTCCAAAAAATAGCAGCAATGTGTTGCTCCATGGAATTGTGATTTGGTTTTCTAATCATTGGATTTTTGCTAATCACCTACTTGATTATNCGTAACTATTTTAAGGTTGGTTATACGAATCTTGTTTTTCCATTGTGCTCTATGAAATGTCAAATTTTTCGTATTATGGAGCAGCCCAACCTCCAAAAAATAGCAGCAATGTGTTGCTCCATGGAATTGTGATTTGGTTTTCTAATCATTGGATTTTTGCTAATCACCTACTTGATTATCACATGAGCCTTTTAAAGACCAAAACATCATATAAAGTTGTTATGGCCTTACGATATTACTAAAGATAGAGATTGGGCTTTCTAGGCCTCTACCTGGAACAAGAATAATAAGAAGAGGGACCACAAAAAAAAAAAAAAAAAAGGGCCGGGGCATCTCCAACTCAATGAACAAACGTATTAAGACAAAGACTGTCGAATTCTTTTGCAATGGGCTCTGCCGAACCCCGGAACTGACTGACTTTATAAAATCCAAACCTTTTTTTGAATCTGCACTTGCTGTGAAATAGTTTCATATGTGTAATTCCATTTGAGAAGAAAAAAAAATAAAATAATAAAAATTTAATACGAAAAAACTGACTTGTTTCACTCTCTTTAAAGAGGGCGCAACAAAATTCAAATCCAATACAGCAGACCTTCTCACATGACTTGTTCCATCCAATATACAATAATCTAACAGTTTTGTCGTGTATGATGCTAACTAATTCTGTCTAAGTGATTAAAATTCAAAGCTCCGCCATAGAAACACCTTTCTTTGATCTAAACTCCCAAGTGTGTATAGTATGTAATAAAGTGTTGCAATGTNGCGCAACAAAATTCAAATCCAATACAGCAGACCTTCTCACATGACTTGTTCCATCCAGTATACAATAATCTAACAGTTTTGTCGTGTATGATGTTAACTAATTCTGTCTAAGTGATTAAAGTTCAAAGCTCCGCCATAGAAACATCTTTCTTTGATCTAAACTCCCAAGTGTGTATAGTATGTAATAAAGTGTTGCAATGTGTTAGATGATGTTCTATTAGTACTTACAATGCCCATCTTAGAGGTCTTATTTATAGACTATTGAAACTTTCTAGAAATCATGTATATAACTTATTCATATGTACATAATCTACATATATCTAACAAGAATGATTCATGTATGAAAAGTGATGAATACAGGTANCAATGCCCATCTTAGAGGTCTTATTTATAGACTATTGAAACTTTCTAGAAATCATGTATATAACTTATTCATATGTACAAAATCTACATATATCTAACAAGAATGATTCATGTATGAAAAGTGATGAATACAGGTATAAGATAGTATTTATGTACATGTATGTGATAATATGATACATGTATATGTACGATACATTGTATATATAGATTCATGTATATATATTAAATATTAATANTATAAGATAGTATTTATGTACATGTATGTGATAATATGATACATGTATATGTACGATACATTGTATATATAGATTCATGTATATATATTAAATATTAATACAATAAATTATATATAATATTAAAATTTACCAACATTTACCATACCAATGAAGCAGAAACATTTTATTTCAGGATAGTGGTAGTTTTAACCTCAGTTACAGAAAAAGGATATTTCATCACAAACAGACCGGCTCAGTCACACACAGACAGAAAAAATAAATGTTTCAAATGTTCACATATGACAGATATGGCTCCCTTATTCATATCACAGAGGATTTAACTAAGCTTCACCAGAATGAATGGCAACATAGAGACCTTCTTCTCCTTCCACCCCAACCTCCTCATGGCTCTTTCTACATTCATGGTAGAAGACTGTGAACACCACAAACATGGAGATTTTCGCCAGGCAAANAACCTCCTCATGGCTCTTTCTACATTCATGGTAGAAGACTGTGAACACCACAAACATGGAGATTTTCGCCAGGCAAAGTGCCCAGACACCACTGATCTGGATGGCCAACCTCACCCAACCTTGTTTCTCTCTCTTCCTCATCAGGACTAGAGAAATTATAGAGACAGTGCCACTAGCAAGAAGAAAAATCAGCATCAGAACAGAACCCTTGAGGGTTTTTCCTTTCATCAGTTCTCTAGCTCTGTGAATGGCTTTTAGTCCACCCGAATCGGCTTCCACAATGGAAACCACTACACAGAACATGAAAACGGCAGCCAAATAAATATAACAGGCTACCTCGAAAATGGCCACGACACGATTCAGAAGAATCAGTGAAAACACATAAGAAATCACTGAAAATACTCCGACAAGGATTGAGAAAAGAGTTATCATGGAAAAACTTAATAAAGTCGCGTAAAAGCTAGTGATTATTGGCCTTGTCCACCTTCCTCTAATCATTAGAAACGTATCTTTCAGTGTTAGAACTTTTGCGGTGTAGGCTTCATAGGTGGAGGAAATTGTAGCAACTGAGGAAAAAACTAAAATGGAACAAGAAAAGACCAATATTACTGATTGCAGTAACAGTAAAAGGACGACATCTTTGATAATTCCTCTGTTTAAGGTTTCATCAGTCTCAATGATACCGCGTGTCATGTGATCCAGACTTGTCAACTTAGAAGATAAATCTGTAAGTATGGGTGTCAAAGCTAGGTGGCGAACAATTGTCAACAGAGAGAAAGAAATGGAAACATAGATCATGATTGAGACCAAAAGCTTCCCATTTCTAGTACCTATTCTGAGGGCTGCCCAGAGAATTCCCAGGGTGCCTAAGGAAGCTTGTGGTTCTTTGGTGATGAATTTTTCTTGAAGGACTTGTTTCTCCATTTGATTTTTTTTGGGGGGGTTGAGATGTTCATAGGAAAATGAATTTATAATGCAGTTAGTTTTGGCCAAACTTGTTTGTCAGTTTCCAATTGATCCACCCTATGTATTCATAATAAAACCGATCGAGGCTGATAATTTCTAAGCTGGATGGGACAAATAAGTTAGTGTCAGCTTTAGCTGTTAAGAGTTATATGGGTAATGATTGGAGTAATGAAAAGGAACTAAGATAAAGATGTATTTCATTTAGAGTAATGTTGTTCAATCTTAAAAATTTGATCTCATTTAGAGATATGAAAAAATGAGGATTCCGAGAGGAAACAAACAAACTGGGTTGATTACTCTTGATAGTCTTAAGATTTTGACATCAAGGAGTCAAAGATCAATTCTTTCCAAGGGTAAATTACACTATTAATCCATGAGGTTTGCCATTTGTAGAATTTTGGTCCGTAAAGTTCTAATTTAACCAATTTGGTCCCCAACCTTTACATATTTGACCAATTTCATCCCTAGTCCTAACTTTCGTCTCAATGGCCAACAGAAAACAACATGTGAGGGTCGCGTGAGGGGGCATTATAGCCATTTTGCCTATTTTCTCGCCTTTTTCACATCTCATGTAGCCTGTGATTTGCACATAGATATGTCATTATAAGAACACACATTTTTCAATTTATGTATCACCAATCTAACCTTATTCTTCAACATTTGACAACTAATGTCAAGAAAACTTTGTATAAGTAGGGAACCATTGAAAGATTGAAGCTTTGTATAAACACTACTCATATTCTATTATGGGGCCCAAGAAACCAACGATATGATATAATGTATGGTGCAAATACATTTGACATGAGAAATTTGGATTATGACTTGGGCAGCATAATATTTTTGTAAATCTTCTGCTTTAATAAAGCTTTTGATAGACTTGCCAGTGGGCTCCCTCCATTTGTTTGCAGCAAGATGACACTTTTTTTTTGGTTCCAAGAGCACTTGTTTAAGAGCCTACACATTGGAGTCTATTCTTTTTGTTTTCACGAGGTAAGAGAGTGGCTCAGTGATAAGGTTCATTCTCGCCCCGGAGGCGACTGTGGATTCCAACCTCATTTTCTTTCCCCTCCTTATTTATTTTTTTGTTTTTACTCCTTAGAAGATACATCTACATTCTTTTCCATAGTTAGAAAAAATAAAATTGAAGGAAAAATTTTAGTTACGTTC
>CAUOFW020000970.1:57323-77570 GCA_963454935.2 Ilex paraguariensis | reverse complement strand
CACAATTATTTACTATATATCTATATACATATATAAAAGAAAATGCGGGGTGTTACAATCTACCCCCCTTAAAGAAAGTTTCGTCCTCGAAACTTACCTCAAGTAGCGAACAAATACGGATACTTCTCCCGCATTTCTTGCTCCGGTTCCCATGTTGCTTCCTCCACTCCATGGTGTTGCCACAAAACCTTCACCAATCTGATAACTTTGTTGCGAAGCACTTTTTCCTGGGCGTCGAGAATTTCTACCGGTTGTTCTTCGTAGGTTGCTCCGTCTTGAATTTCAGTCTCCTCTAAGTTCATTACTGGAGTTGCATCTGAGTGACACCTTCTCAACATGGACACGTGAAACACATCATGTACTCCGGATAGCTGGGCTGGTAGTCGAAGTTGATATGCCGCCTTGCCTACCGCTTTGATTACCTCAAACGGTCCGGTATATCTTGGCGCTAACTTCCCCTTCTTGCCGAATCGAAACACGCCTTTCTTGGGTGACACCTTGAGAAATACGTAGTCTCCCACCTTGAATTCTAAGGGTCTTCGTCTGTGGTCCGCATAGCTTTTCTGTCTACTTTGCGCCGTCCGTAGCCTCTCTCGGATGAGTTGAATCTTCTCCGTAGTTTCTCGAACAATGTCTGGTCCAAACAAACTACTCTCGCTGGCTTCTAACCAACACGTCAGTGATCGGCATGGTCTTCCATACAATGCTTCATACGGTGCCATCCCAATACTTTCCTGATAGCTGTTCTTGTAAGCAAACTCCACCAACGGTATGTAGTTGCTCCAACTTCCCTTGAAGTCCAACGCGCAAGCGCGTAACATATTCTCCACAATCTGTATCACCCTCTCGGATTGACCATTCATTTGGGGATGAAAAGCCGTACTGAAGTGTAACTCCGTCCCCATTGCTTTTTGTAGACTCTGCCAGAATCTCACCACAAACCTAGAGTCACGATCCGACACAATTGAGAGCAGAACGCCGTGTAACCTCACTATCTCACAGATATACAGCTGGCTAAAAGTTTCGAATGTATCCGTGGTCTTCACCCAAAAAGTGGNCACAGATATAGAGCTTGCTCAACGTCTCTAATGAGTCTGTGGTCTTCATACCCAAGAAATGAGCGGACTTGGTGAGTCTATCCACAATGACCCACACTGCATTATGCCTGCGCGACGTCCGTGGTAAACCCGACACGAAGTCCATGGTGATGTGATCCCACTTCCACTCTAGAATAGGCAAAGACTGTAGGACTCCTCCTGGCCTTTGATGCTCAATCTTTACCTGTTGGCACACCGCACATTTTGCCACATACTTGGCCACATCTCGCTTCATTCCCCTCCACCAGTATTGACGCTTCATGTCCCTATACATCTCTGTGCTACCGGGGTGGATAACAAACTCAAACTTGAAGCGATGACATTCTCCCAGTATCTCCTCTTTTAGAGAAAAATCATCGGGAACACATAGCTTCTCCCCATATCTCAACTCTCCATTCTTCCAAGACCATCCTTCAATCGCTTCTCCATTCTCCAATTGGGCTCTAATCCAATCGAGTTCCGAATCCAAGCATTACAACTCCACTACCCGTCGTCGAAGCGTCGGTTGAGCTACAAGGTTGAATAGATATGGTTGATACTCCGGTCCATCCACCCATAGATCATACTCCTCTAATACATCAATAATTTTCCACCTATTTATCGCAAGAAAATTGATTTCACCCTGAGACTTTCTGCTAAGAGCGTTGGCAACTACATTGGCCTTTCCCGANGTTATCTGGGCATAACTCTCTCATCCGAGCTCCGATGGAGATGATTCAAGATGATATAGAATAATAAGAAAGAGATATAAAACTTTCATGTTTTGAGTTTTGAGAGATATTGTCTGCATCGAGGTCTAAATCGGGCTTGAAGTTGCCGCCAGTGCACTGTTCAAGCTAATTGAACTGTTTTGACATCACTTCGTTATCTAGGCATAACTCTCTCATTAGAGCTTCGATTGAGATGATTCAAGATGATATGAAATTCTAAGAAATATCTCTACAACTTTCATGTTTTGAGTTTCAAGGAATATGGACTGCATCAAGGTCGAAATCGCGCTTGAAGTTGTAGCCAGTGCACTGTTCACGTCCTGTTTCATCCCTTTTCCATTTCCAATCCATTCTTAAGCCAACCAAATCCATCCCAAACCTCTCCAACACATATTTCTACACCAAACCTATTTAATACAAGTTATAGGACCTAAAATTTTATATTTTCACTTATTAAAACTAAATTTCAACTATTATTTCCACTAACATTTTAAATCTCTACTTTTTCAATCTACCAAATTCAAATACACTTCACTACACATATCCACATTTTTACCACAATTATTTACTATATATCTATATACATATATAAAAGAAAATGCGGGGTGTTACAATCTACCCCCCTTAAAGAAAGTTTCGTCCTCGAAACTTACCTCAAGTAGCGAACAAATACGGATACTTCTCCCGCATTTCTTGCTCCGGTTCCCATGTAGTTTCCTCCACTCCATGGTGTTGCCACAAAACCTTCACCAATCTGATAACTTTGTTGTGAAATACTTTTTCCTGGGCGTCGAGAATTTCTACCGGTTGTTCTTCGTAGGTTGCTCCGTCTTGAATTTCAATCTCCTCTAAGTTCACGACTGGAGTTGCATCCGAGTGACACCTTCTCAACATGGACACGTGGAACACATCATGTACTCCGGATAGCTGGGCTGGTAGTCGAAGTTGATATGCCGCCTTGCCTTCCGCTTTGATTACCTCAAACGGTCCGGTATATCTTGGCGCTAACTTCCCCTTCTTGCCGAATCGAAACACGCCCTTCTTGGGTGACACCTTGAGAAATACGTAGTCTCCCACCTTGAATTCTAAGGGTCTTCGTCTGTGGTCCGCATAGCTCTTCTGTCTACTTTGCGCCGTCCGTAGCCTCTCTCGGATGAGTTGAATCTTCTCCGTAGTTTCTCGAACAATGTCCGGTCCAAACAAACTACTCTCGCTGGCTTCTAACCAACACGTCGGTGATCGGCATGGTCTTCCATACAATGCTTCATACGGTGCCATCCCAATACTTTCTTGATAGCTGTTGTTGTAAGCAAACTCCACCAACGGTAAGTGGTCGCTCCAACTCCCCTTGAAGTCCAACGCGCAAGCGCATAACATATCCTCCACAATCTGTATCACCCTCTCGGATTGGCCATCCGTTTGGGGATGAAAAGCCGTACTGAAGTGTAACTCCATCCCCATCGCTTGTTGTAGACTCTGCCAGAATCTCGCCACAAACCTAGAGTCACGATCCGACACAATCGAGAGCGGAACGCCGTGTAACCTCACTATCTCACGGATATACAGCTGGCTCAAAGTCTCGAATGTATCCGTGGTCTTCATACCCAAAAAGTGAGCGGACTTGGTGAGTCTATCCACAATGACCCACACTGCATTATGCCCGCGCGACGTCCGTGGTAAACCCGACACGAAGTCCATGGTGATGTGATCCCACTTCCACTCTGGAATAGGCAAAGACTGTAGGACTCCTCCTGGCCTTTGATGCTCAATCTTCACCTGCTGGCACACTGCACATTTTGCCACATACTTGGCTACATCTCGCTTCATTCCCCTCCACCAGTATTGACGCTTCATGTCCCTATACATCTTTGTGCTACCGGGGTGGATAGCAAACTTGGAGCGATGACACTCCCCAAGTATCTCCTCCTTTAGGGACGAATCATCGGGAACACATAGCTTCTCCCCATATCTCAACTCTCCATTCTTCCAAGACCATCCTTCAATCGCTTCTCCATTCTCCAATCGGGCTCTAATCCAATCGAGTTCCGAATCCAGGCATTGCAACTCCACTACCCGTCGCCGAAGCGTCGGTTGAGCTACAAGGTTGAATAGATATGGTTGATACTCCGGTCCATCCACCCATAGATCGTACTCCTCCAATGCATCAATCATTTTCCACCTATTTACCGCAAGAGAATTGATTTCACCCCGAGACTTCCTGCTAAGAGCGTCGGCAACTACATTGGCCTTCCCTGGATGGTAGTTGAGTGTGAACTCATAATCTTCCAAGTACTCAATCCACCTTCTCTGCCGGAGATTCAAGTCTTTCTGTGTGAAGATATACTTGAGGCTTTTATGGTCCGAAAACACTTGAAATTTCTCCCCGTATAAATAACATCTCCACAACTTAAGAGCAAACACCACCGCAGCCAGCTCCAAGTCGTGTGTGGGATAATTCTACTCATGCACCTTGAGTTACCTTNAACACCACTGCAGCCAGCTCCAAGTCGTGTGTGGGATAATTCTGCTCGTGCACCTTGAGTTGCCTCGAGCCATAAGCCACTACCTTCCCTCCTTGCATTAGAACGCATCCCAATCCTCGTAGTGAAGCATCGGTGTAGACATCGTAGCCTTCCCCACTGCTCGGAATAATGAGGATAGGTGTTGTCGTCAACTTCTCCTTCAAGGTGCGAAAATCTAGTTCACACGCTTGAGTCCACAAAAATTTCTTCCCCTTCTTTGTAAGGCGAGTCATCGACATCACAAGCTTGGAGAACCCTTCCACAAACCTACAATAATATCCAGCTAATCCCAATAAACTCTGTACTTTCGTTACATTTTTCAGTGGTTCCCATTTCATCATGGCCTCAATCTTTGCGGGATCAACCGCTACTCCTTGCTTGGACACAACATGGCCAAGGAACTTCACTTCCTTCATCCAAAACTCACACTTGCTCATCTTTGCATATAACTTATGTTCTCTCAATGTTTGTAGCACAATAGAGAGATGACGAGCATGTTCCTCCTGAGTCTGTGAGTAAATCAATATGTCATCAATAAACACAATGACAAATTGATCGAGGTAAGGCCAGAAGACTCTGTGCATCAAATCCATGAAGGCTGCGGGGGCATTAGTCAATCCGAACGGCATCACTGTATACTCAAAATGACCATACTGAGTGCGGAAAGCAGTCTTAGGAATATCCTCCTCCTTAATTCGCAGCTGATGATACCCCGTGCGAAGATCAATCTTGGAGTAATACTTTGAACCCTCCAACTGATCAAATAAGTCATCAATTCTCGGCAACGGATACTTATTCTTCNTCTTGGAGTAATACTTCGAACCCTTTAACTGATCAAATAAGTCATCAATTCTCGACAACGGATACTTATTCTTCACGGTAACCCAATTCAACCTCCGGTAATCCGTGCACAACCGTAAAGTCTCATCCATTTTCTTCACAAAGAAGACCGGGGCTCCCCAAGGTGAAGTGCTTAGACGGATAAACCCAATCGCCAACAAGTGATCCAACTGCTTCCTTAGCTCCTTCAACTCCAAAGGTGCCATCCGGTAGGGAGCAATGGATATGGGTTCGATTCCCGGATAGAGATCGATCTTGAACTCAATTTTCTTATGTGGCGTTAATTCGAGTAATTCCTCAGAAAAAATATCCGAAAACTCGGATACAATTAACACCACATCCGTATGAATTTTATCCCTGTCATCTCCCATCAAGCTAGCTAAGAAACTCAAATGAATTCCCAATTTCGCTTTTAAGAATCTACTACCCGTAGTAGGAAATGGATGAGAAGAATCTCGGTTATTCACAAAACTGAAAACGACTCCTCTCGGCAACTGAAATATAATCTGCTTGCGGGAACAATCCATTACCGCCCGAAAAGCGGACAACAAGTTCATCCCGAAAATTACATCATACCCCTTTATCTCTAAAGTAATCAAATCCATAATCAATTTGTGCTCTCCAATACGAAGCACACAACCCTTGTAGACTCGACTAGTATCTAACCGTTCTCCCATGGGCAAGCTAATGTTCATAACATGTTCTAGCTTCGTGAAACTCAATCCCAAATCAAGTGCATATGTCGTGCGTACAAATGAGTGTGTTGCACCAGGGTCAAATAATATTCGGGTCCAAGAATTGTAAATAAGGACGATACCTTCCACAACGGCATTGACAATGTCCTCCTCCAGCTGAGTCAAAGCAAATACTCGCCCTTGGTTGGTGCCGCCAGAGGCTTGAGTTTGTATCGGTCACTGCGGTGCAGGCCTCGGTGGTGGTGGTTGGGCTGCAGGTACCTGTTTGGCGGTCTGGATAGGCCCATGAGGTGGAAAAACTAGGCAATGCATCCGAATATGTCTCACACCTCTGCATGCAAAGCAGGATCGTGGGATAATACCGGCTCTAGTTTGAGTGTCTCCCTCTCCTCGGGTTGTCAAAAGTCGCTGTCCACCTGTCTGGTCTGGGCAATGGTATGGTGTTGGTCTCTGTGCCCCACTAGTGCTAGCACCCGTCCGAATCGGACCTCTTGTCGAGAAGCCCTGTCGTCGCTGGCTATCCTCTATGTCTCTCTCTACCAGTGCAGCTCTGTCCACCAAGTCCCCAAAATCACGGATCCTGAGAGCCACCAACTTCTCCCTAATGATAGGCCTCAGACCCTGTTTGAAGCGCTTGGCCCAGTCGGCCTTAGNGTGCAGCTCTATCCACCAAGTCCCCAAAATCACAGATCCTGAGAGCCACCAACTTCTCCCTGATGATCGGTCTCAGACCCTACTCAAAGCGCTCGGCCCTGTCGGCCTCATTAGATATAAATCCTGTAGCATAACGGGAGAGCTCGTCGAACCGCCTCTTATACTCAGCCACGGTCATACTACCCTGTTGTAGTGCAAGAAAATCCGCCTTTATTTGGTCTTTGATCGATTCAGGGAGGTACTTATCTTGAAAAAGTTGATCGAACTCTTCCCAAGTGAGTGTGTCGGTGTCCCTTCTCCTCTTTATGGCATCCCACCAATAGTCGGCCTCCCCCTCAAACAGGTAGGTCGCCAAACCAACTCTCAACTCCTCGACAACTCCCATGCCGTCATAGATCTTCTTCACTCGGCGGATCCATCTATCCGCCTCCAAAGGATTGGAACTCCCTTGGAAATTGGGTGGTCGTTGTATTAAGAATTCTCGAAGAGCTATCATCCTTCAGTCTCCGTTCCCACTGCCCGGTACTTGAGCGAGAGGATGAGCTCCACCATTGTGGTTGTTGTTACCATTTTGGTTTTGTACCAAAGTGGTGAGCTCCCTCAAGCATTGGTAAATGCCTTGCATGGCATCCGGAGGTGGTGGATTCACTTGACCTCCACAACCACGCCCACGTCTGCGTCCCCGTCCTTGTTCGCCGTTCATCTTGCACATCAATTCACAACTTAGTTCATGGATGTACAGGACATCCTAAATATTAGGTTAAGCTAAGGCATAGAACGTGTATAAAATTTCACTCAAGGATTTGATTCACCCTAATCCTAAAGCTCTAGAGGTGATTCCATAACTTACAACTCCCATGTAAAATCTAACGCCTAAGCTCTGATACCAACTTTGTAACACCCAAAAACACACCCTGGACGACATTACATTCTAAAACCATTCATATCATGAGACCACTAATATAATCCCTTAAGAAATAAGACTTCATTTGTCATCCACGAATATTTACGACATTATCCAAAAGAATNCATTCATATCATGAGAGCACTAATATAATCCCTTAAGAAACAAGACTTCATTTGTCATCCACGAATATTTACAACATTATCCAAAAGAATAAGCCCAAGTCATGACTATTACATCTCAAAAATTAATTAAAGAAGCGCAGCAGAATAAACAAAAGAAGCTAGACTACACAATATTTCAAAAAAATATCCTAGTCTAGTACAAAGGAAAGGAGGTCGCTCTATGCGTCCACCTCGGGATCCACACTCCCGTCCAGTGGAGTCTCCCAAGTAGCGGGCTCCTCGACTCTTACGTCCTCCTGCTCAAGCGGGTAATCTAAAAAATGTTAGCGATAGGGGGTGAGCACGAAGCTCTGTAGAAAAATTCTCCCAAACCCATACAAGATTTAGAAAAACATTTAAAATGGTCGATCTCAATTTTAACATAACATAGATACATAATTTGAAATAAAGCAGTGACATTTAAAAATGATCTCAAGTTTATTTAAAAATATTACTTAAATGAATAAACGAGCACTACATACAAATAATAACTATTAATTGTCATAACCAATTCCCAATAATTCTTTCAGTAGGTGGCATACTTTGTGGTAACCTCCAACCCCCTTTAGGTCACCTTTGATTCTCAAGCATCCTTACTGGAAACCTCTTGAGAATGAATGAGCATCCTTACATAGAATTTTTCACCAATCACTACATTGTTTCCCAAGCATCCTTACCGGGAACCTCTTGGGTAGGGGTGAACATCTTTACAAGGAACCTCTCACTCATATGCATCATAAACAACCCAACCAAGCATACAATTCCAACATTTATCTCAATTTACAAGCATCTATCCAAAATCTCCAAAATATATCATGTAACAATTCTACAACCAACTAAGAAAATACATGAGATCACAATAACATCATTTTTCTACCAAACACAAAGCACTAAGGTTTCGAAATCCATAATAAAGAAAGCATTTAGGAAGAAAATACATCACTCTCCAAAAATTAGGGTTTTAAAACTAGAAAGGAGATTTCATGGGTATTAAACCCTACTTTGTTCAAAACATGTAATTCTTACAAAAAGCCTAAGAGAGGATGATTCTGTAGCATATATATATACCATTGATAGCCAAAATATACAAATATAAATACCCTAGCCTCAATGTAAGTGAATGAGAGAAAACCCCTACCTTGAATCCTTAGTTTGTAGGAAGAACTCGAGCTTTAATGTTGAATCTACCCTTAAATCTCTTATTTTTTCCTTCTTTTTTTCCTCTCCAATGCTCTCTAGGGTTCCAAGAGGTGTGGGGTGAGAGTGGAGTGAAAGAAATGAGGGAAAATGGGATAAAAATGGGGTTTAAAACACCTCAGCCCTGAAATTCACTGTTCACAGTCTGTTTTGATTTTCTCTAAAATTACGGTTTTGCCATTAAGAATCTCCAATTTGATCCACATGACTACCCTAAGATTTTTTGACGTTACGGATTCATTTTTAATGTTATTTTAACCTAAAAACATTTATTTTTATGATTTATCTCAAAACCAAGGTCAACATACATCCGAAACACTACAATTTTTATTTTACCCATCCGAACCGACTATTAATGAAGTTTTGCGTTGTTTGCAAATAAAAGGTGATAAAGGGTGCTTCTTAAAGTCTTTTATACTTTGAAGCCTAAATGTACTCATTATTCTTATATTTTGATTTAGGATGCAAATGGAGACGTTAAATGCAAAACGAAATTAATTGGACTGTTTTGACATCACTTCGTTATCTGGGCATAACTCTCTTATTCGAGCTCAGATTGAAATGATTCAAGATGATATGGAATGATAAGAAAGATCTCTAAAACTTTTATGTTTTGAGTTTTGAGAGATATTGACTGCATCAAGGTCTAAATCGGGCTTGAAGTTGCAGCCAGTGCACTGTTCAAGCTAATTGGGCTGTTTTGACATCACTTCGTTATCTGGGCATAACTCTCTCATCTGAGCTCCGATTGAGATGATTAAAGATGATATGGAATGATAAGAAAGAGCTCTACAACTTTCATGTTTTGAGTTTTAAGGGATATGGACTGCATCAAGGTAGAAATCGCGCTTGAAATTGCAGCCAGTGCACTCTGTTCACGTCCTGTTTCATCCTTTTTTCATTTCCAATCCATTCCTAAGCCAACCAAATCCATTCCAAATCTCTCCAACACATATTTCTACACCAAACTTATTTAATACAAGTTCTAGGACTTAAAATTTCATATTTTCACTTATTAAAACTAAATTTTAACTATTATTTCCACTAACATTTTAAATCTCTATTTTTTCAATCTACCAAATTCAAACACACATCACTACACATATCCACATTTTTACTACAATTATTTACTATATATCTATATACATATATAAAAGAAAATGCGGGGTGTTACAGTAATCTACGTTCGAACGTGACTTGCTCCCAGTACTTTGGCAGAAATCTCAATATCGAGATACTGAGAATTGAGGACGTTCGAACGTGGGAACCTCGTTCGAACGTGACAAGTTTCATGTTCAAAAATAGTCTCTAACGGCTATATCATTGCAGCCTTTTCAAGGGGTGTCTTCTGCCCTGGTTTTGAAGGGTTACACTCCTTCATTAAGAGTTGCATAGAACACTATAAATAGGGTTCAAGTGCAAGAACAAAGTACCAAGGATTTAGTTCTTCTTCTTCTCCTTGATTCAAAGCTTCTATATTTTCTGATTTTCTATCCGGGTTGAGTTTTGATTCCAAGATTACAAAGGAGTGCAGTCTTTGATAATCTTAAAAGTTAGGCATTGTATCCTGAGGGTAGAATTTCCAAGAGTCCATTTGTGCATCATTAGTGGAAAAATTACTATCTCGAAGATAGCGAGTGCCGTGCCTTGCCTAGCGATCTGTTTTCTTCGATTTTTATTTATTGCTTTTCTACTACTTGAAGTTGTTTACCACACTAAATTCTACAATAATTTTGAGATAGTAATCTTTCTACAATGGATTATTTGGTGGTGAAATCTCATCTTCATGAAGTGGAAAGGCTTGAAAGGTTCAATGGGCTCAATTACAAACGTTGGAGTATGAAGATCTTTTATCAAATGACCATTGCAAAGGTTGCTTATGTGTTGCAGTGCCATATCCTCAAGGAGAAATATCCAATGGGCAATATTCAAATGTTATAGTTTCTAGTGGTGATGGAACTTCTAACAATCAAGGATCGTCCAACAACGAACAAACCGAGAAACAAAAGAAATGGATGGAGGATGATTATGTTTGTCATTTCATCATTCTTAATGCAATGACAAATTCTTTGTTCAATGTGTTTCACAAATATCCTACGACATGGGAACTGTGGTATGCGATATAACAAAGGTATGTGAATGAAGATGCCGGTAATAGGTCTGTTCTTATAAACAAGTATGTTGATTTTAAAATGGATGACTCAAAATCTATCATAGAACAAGTGAATGCTCTCAATGAGATCGCAACTGAATGTGCTGATTCCGGGGAACCAATTTCCGAGACTTTTCAAGTTTCTACAATTATTGGTAAACTTCCACCTTCATGGAAGGATTACGAAAGGGTTTTAAAACATAAAAAAAAGTCTTTGAAATTGGATGAACTAATTCAACACATTCAGATTGAAAATGAAGCAAGGTTGAGAGAAAAGGATGAAAATCAAGGAAAGACGAAAAAAGTGCATGATGTTGAAGGGCCGGATGCAAACTCTACTAAAACAATCAACAAGTCTTATAACGGGAAGAAGAACATTCCCAACTCAAAGAGGAAAAGAGGAAACTTCAATAAAAAGGAGTTTCCTAACAAGAAGAAGAAAGGTCCTTGTTTCGTATGTGGCAAATTGGGACATTTTGCTAAGGAATGTCATCACCGAAAAGGCTACAAAAAGAAGGAAGCCAATTTGGTAGAAAACAACGAAGACATGGTAGCCATGCTTACCGAGATTCTTATGGTAAGTAATGATGAAGGTTGGTGGGTTGATTCGGGTGCAACCTGTCATTTGACTCCTTACAAGAGTGTTTTCAAGACTTATGAGACTATTAATGGTGAGAAAGCCGTGTTCATGGGGAACTCCTCTACAAGTGCTATCATGGGAAAAGGGACCGTGCAACTTCCTCTTACTTCCGGGAAAGTGCTTACTCTCAAGGATGTTCATCACATTCCGGGATTGAGAAAGAGTCTTATCTTCGTTAAGAAGCTTGATGATCATGGTTTTAGAGTTGTATTTGATTCCCAAAAAGTGATCATTTGTTGGGAAAGGCTATGCCAAAGACAATATATATTTGCTTAGTATGAATAAAGAAGTTTCTATTTCTGCTTATATTATTGATTCACATGATAATGATGTTTGGCATTATAGGTTAGGACACATTGGTAGTACTACTATGAATCGCATGATTTCACATAATTTTGTGTCTACTAATAGTCGTATCCTAACTACTCAAAATTGTGAATGTTGTGCTCAAGCAAAGATTGTTAAATATTCATTTAAATCTGTCTCTAGATCTTCTAAGTTGTTAGATTTAATTCATACCGACATATGAATTAATTAAGTTGATAATAAATATCTTTTGACTAGAGGAGGAAAAAGATATTTTATAACTTTCATTGATGACTATTCGAAGTATACTTATGTGTATTTGATTAAAACAAAAGATGAGGCTTTTGAAAAGTTTAAAATATTCAAAGAAGAAGTTGAAAACAGTCTTGGGAAAAGAATTCTAAGGATTAAATTCGATAGGGGTGGTGAATATCACCTAAATGAGCACATTAAATTCTGTGAAATGCATGAAATAGTTGGAGAAGAGTCGGCCCCTAATTCTCACCCTCAAAATGGTGTGGCCAAACGGAAAAATAGGACTTTATTAGAAATGGTTAGTTCTATGCTATTACAATCTAATTTGCCTACTAGTTTTTGGGGTGAAGCCTTATATACTGCTTGTCACATAACTAATAGAATCTTGCACAAGAATCAAGATAAAAGTCCATATGAGTTATGGAAAAATCGAAGGCCTAATAGTAATTATTTTAAGGTTTGGGGTTGTATAGCCTATGTGTTAGTTGCAACACAAAAGAGACCTAAGTTAGGAAGTAAAGTCACAAAGTCTATATTTGTTGGTTATGCTATGCATAGTAAAACATCTAGATTTTTAAACTTGAGTACTAATAGTGTTTTTGAATCTACTCATGCTATTTATTTTGAACACTTGACTATTAAAGATGCAAATAGACATGAATTAGAGAAAGACTTAATGATTGAGTTTGATAAGTTTGATATCTCTCAAAATAATGAAGAGAATTCTCATGATATAGGTAACAAAGATAATACTAATAGACAAGTAATAGTTCAACCAAGTGAATTGAGAAGGAGTAAAAGACGGAGGATTGAAAAGGATTTAGGACCTGGTATGTTCACATATTCTATAGAAGAAGATCCTAAAACTTTTAGTGAAGCCATGTCCCTACCCGATGCCGATTTATGGAAAAAGGCTATGGATGATGAAATTAAATCCATTCATGATAATAACACTTGGACATTGACTGATCTTCCTCCTAATACTAAAACTATAGGATGTAAATAGGTTTTAAGAAAGTAACTTAAAACTGATGGAAGTATTGAAAAATATAAAGCAAGGTTAGTTGCTAAAGGGTTTAGTCAAAAAGAAGGTATAGATTATTTTGAAACCTTTTCACCGGTGACTAAAATTACATCTATAAGAATAATGTTTGCAATTGCTTCTATTTATAATTTACAAGTACATCAAATGAATGTTAAAACTGCTTTTCTTAATGGTACTTTAGATGAAGAGATTTATATAAATCAACCTGAAGGTTATGTTGTTAAAGGAAAAGAAGAGAAGGTATGTAAATTAAATAAATCCTTATAAGGTCTTAAACAAGCACCAAGACAATGGTATGAAAAGTTTAAGAAAGAGATTAAGAATTTTGGATTTAAAATCTCAAAAGTAGAAAGTTGTGTGTTCTATAAGACAAAAAATGATTATAAAGTTTTGGTGACTTTATATGTTGATGATTTATTGATATTTGGTTCTAACTTATATTGTGTTAATGAGACTAAAAGGTTTTTAGCACAAACGTTTGACATTAAAGATATGGGACCTGTGGACACCATTTTAGGGATTAAGGTAATAAAGAACAGTGGAGGTTTTATCTTAACCCAGTCACACTATATAGAGAAAATATTAAAGAAATTCAATCACTTTGATTGTAAGACTAGTCAAACGCCTTTAAATCCTAATTGTAAACTTATATCCAATGAAGGAGTATCTATAAATCAGGAAGAGTATGCTAAAATCATTGGAAGTTTGATGTATGCTATGAATAATACAAGACCTGATATTGCTTGTGCTATAGGGATATTGAGTAGATTTACTAGTAATCCTAGTTCTGAACATTGGAAAGAACTAAGTAGAGTTTTGAGATATTTGAAATATACTATGAATTTTGGATTACATTATCATTGCACAAGTTCTATTCTTGAATGTTATAGTGATGCTAATTGGGCATCCGACAGAACAAACTCTAATTCAACTAGTGGTTGGTTATTCACTTTACGTGGTGCTATTGTTGCATGGTCTTCTAATAAACAATCATGCATTGCATTATCATCCATGGAATCTGAATACATTGCTATGTCATTAGCTAGTAAAGAAATTATATGGATGAAGAAGTTTATGAAATGCATTCCTTTATTGATATTACTAAAGGACCTGTTACTTTGTATTGTGATAATCAAGCAGCGATTTACAATACTAAGAATAAGAGAATATCAAATAATAGCAAGCATATTGCTATGAGATACAATAATATACGAAAGGTTGTGAAAAAAGGTAAAGTAACACTTGAATACTTGCCTACTGATCAAATGAAAGCGGATCCGTTAACAAAACCACTAAATGGTGAGAAGATCAGTAAAACCATGAGAGGTATGAGACTATTACTGATTCACTAGAGATAGTCTTGATTGTAACCCACTCTAACAAGTTGATGCCGACACGTTGGAAATCTCTTGATTAGAGTTCAACAGAAATTTAGTCAGGAATTATCAAAGAAATGTTAACGTGAGGTTACATTTCCGGTGCATTATTTATTTTAGGAATAGTGGGGTAAGTCTATTCCAACTAAAGTCTCATATCTGGTCAATGCACTATTTTTTCCACAACAAGAAGGTTGGACTTTGTCCTTAACAGAACTCATAGCTTGTTTGGGGTGATAGAGTGGTTGTGGAACACCCTTGATGAGTTTGCCTTTGTGAGTATGGAGGTAAGGCCCTCTTCCTACGGGTTTTCGGTAAAACCCTAGTGTACTTACTAAGCGGGATCAACGCATGGCCTAATAACACGTTGCCTGAAGAGGATCATTAATTTTGTGTATAGTGCAAATATGTTTCTTAGACTTTGAATGTTACAAGATCAAGACATAGTTCTCTTGTTCTTTTAAAGTTTTTAGATCCATGTTCAACTCTAGGTTCAAGGGATCGTCCACCTAGGGCATGCATTATACTGTACCCGAATTTTTCTGTTATTACTATCATATTTAGTAAATAAGTGGGGGATTGTTATATTTATTTATGTATATATATATATAGTTATTTACTAATAATGATATATTAATTAGTAAAACATCATTTGCATGAATTGATATAAACATTAATACATGTATATATAAGAGCATATATATATAGTATACATAAAGTACAATAGTACTTTCTAAATTGAGATTGGTGGGAAAGTGAAAATTTTCACTTCCCTCCAAAACATTTTGAGTATATGAGTTGGAGGACAAAGATATGAATCCCACATTGGTTCTTGGAGGTTCTTCATGGATTCAACTTCATCTATAAATAGAGGAAGAACTTCATTCTCCACTCAAGGTCTCAAGGAATCCTCTTAAAGAGGAGGCTTACATAATGAGAACTTCAAGTTATAATTTTGTGTGTATATATATATAGAAGAAAAAGAAATAAAAGGAGAGAGGCGATGTTCGAACGTGCTTTGCTCTTAGTACTTTTTTAGAATCTTATTTTTTGACAGAAATTGAGATATTGAGACTTAAGTTCGTTCGAATGTTACTTCAACTTTAATATTGTAAATCCAAGCGCAGGTTGAAAGAAGTAATATATTTCTCGAAAGATCGAGATCAAACCCTCAAGGAATTGTATCAAGAAAGTAATCACACAAATACTCAAACAAACTTAAAGATTCCATACAATAATGATTAAAGATTCAAATCTTAACTTGAGACAAGAATCAGATGTCGGTTGATTCAAGTAACAAATCAAGTAAGAAAATCAAAAGGTTATTTACTCGCAGGAAAATTCAAGTAATCGATGTACATGGCACAACGACTCAAGGATTTTTACAAAACAAAAAATTTACTAATAGATCAGAAGTTAAATTAAAAAATATCATAAATCATTAAGCACAAAGAATCAATAATATTACCGTACCTCATTGAGAGGTTCTCCCCTACCCTTAGCTTAGCCTTCTAGCTAGACATGACGAACTGAAATCAAAATAAAAAGATGAAAAAAGAATAATTCATAATCTCTAAATGAGAACCCCGATTTATACTAAAAATAAATTCTAAGTACAGGTTGAAAGGAATTCTTTTCCAAAAAAAGAAGTCTTGTAAGGTTAAATCCCGTACATAAAATCTTTGGGACACGGGTACAAAATCTGTCAAGACTTTGAGCTTCAATTTTGCATATTTAGAGGTTGAATCACAAAAAATTTGTGAAATACACTTTTGTAGCCCTTTGAGTCTTATTTCTAACCACCAAAAATCAAGTAAATCGGATATCAGAGTCAAAAGTTATAACCGAAATACTGAAAATGTGTCAAATCCTTATCTTTTAGGATACTTTCCTAATCCAACTCTAAATGAGTTTTCTTCCAACTTTGAATCTTATAAAGATTAAATTGCTGTCATATCTTCAAGTCTTCCTATTTCAATCTTGACTCTTCAATTCTTATCAATTGTGATTCTTCTTCTAGTGATTGCTTTACTTGTATTATCAATTATTACTTTAAATCAACCAATTTGCCTACAAAATAAACCAAACAACTAGAAAAAGTATCAAATTAGAAAATTAAGAAATTTAACACATTTAATCACAAATAATATGCAATTAACCAATCAGTAAATATAATAAAATAACAAATTTGATGGTTAATCAAACGTAACCTACGTTCGAACTTGACTTGCTCCCAGTTCTTTGACAGAAATCTCAGAATCGAGATACTGAGAGTTGAGGATATTCGAACGTGGGAACCTCGTTCGAACGTGATAGGTTTTCTATTCAAAAATAGTCTCTAACGACTATAGCATTGTAGCCTTTTCAAGGGGTGTCTTCTGCCATGGTTTTGAAGGGTTACACTCCTTCATTAAGAGTTGCATAGAACACTATAAATAGGGTTCAAGTGCAAGAACAAGTACTGAGAATTTAATTCTTCTTCTTCTCCTTGAATCAAAGCTTCTATATTTTCTGATTTTCTATTCGGGTTGAGTTTTGATTCCATGATTATAAAGGAGTGCAGTCTTTGATAATCTTAAAAGTTAGGCATTGTATCCTGGGGATAGAATTTCCAAGAGTCCATCTGCATCATTAGTGGAAAAATTACTATCTCGAAGATAGCGAGTGCCACGCCTTGCCTAGCGACCTATCTTCTTCGGTTTGTATTTATTGTTTTTCTACTACTTGAAGTTGTTTACCACACTAAAATCTACAATACTTGGGGTGGCCTCCCTTGGGCGGCGCCCTTTTGGTAGCCCCCTTGGGCAGCACCCCTTGGGGTGTCGCGTTGAGGGTGTCCCCCTTGGACTCATCCTTGACTTTAGCTTGCTCTTAACTTGGGTTCCTCCTTGACTTGTTGACTTGGGCTACGAGGTGACGTGGATCTCTCTTGATTCTTTGGGCCTGGCCCAGTTAATTTCGGGTTCGTCAAAACTTTTTCTAAGCCACATGATTTGGCAAAACTTCAGGCTCTTCAGAGAATCAAACAATGCAAAAAATTGTTTGCAATGCTATAGGCAGTACTATTTGTGAATCGTTAGTGATACAAAACTCAACATGCAGACCCATTTAAACATTTAATTAAATCTATAATTAGTGAGCTCATGCATAGTATACTATGAAACTTATTTATTTTTTTATTTGATGTGTGATCACACTCGTTTTATCCTGCTCCATGAGGATTCAATGATATAATGATATCACTTGTTGGTATATATAGATACAGGACAGGGCTAAGCTTGGTCTAGGGTGGGTAAGTGTCCCCTCAAAAATATTTTTTTTTATTACCTATGCATATTTATTATATATTTATATAATATTAGTAAGTGTACACGAGCGTTACACATGAATAATATTAAATTATTCGTTGTTAACATTTTATGTTATCATTTTGCAAGTTCATTTGTTGTAGTTTATATTTTGACTAATGAGATTTAAACGAAAAATGAAAGAGCAAAACAAATATACTAAGATTTGAAGGACAATATTAATTTATGGTTGAGTGGCCATAAGAGATGGAGGATGGATGAATTAAAGGGAAGAAGTAGTCATTCCCTAACGATCTGTACATAGCACTAGTTAACAAGTGTCACAAAACTGCATAAGTTAAATTTCAGTAGTAAAAGTACACATATTTGCAGCATATAACCAGCATGGTCATGACTTTTCTCTTTTACATTTGAGCCACGTGAAATGCTTGCATCATTATCATGTCCACTGAATTGAACTGATTGTCATTTTAATTCTGTGTAAATTGATTATAATTATCACTCAGCCAGTTAGGTACATGCCTAGACATGGTATTAACAAAATTGAAAGTCTAACACATCAGAAGTAACCTAAGGAAAAGCAAACTAACCTACACACATTGTAAACCCACTAAAATTTATCAAATCATCATTGACCCAACAACAAGACCAATAGAAGACCCAAAAAAAAAAAAAACTACTGAATCAATAGAAGGGTGAGTAACAGCTAAAATTACCTAAATCACTCAAGGTCCAAAAGAACTCATTCAGGGTCTTGCTTATGCTTTTTTGCTTAGTGCTTGTTGGATTCGCTTTTCATCTTAATTTCCATGCACTACTCCATCTTTTTTCCCTTGGATTTTCAGGTACAAAAGATAGAAAATGTCATTGTATCTAACTTAAAAAGAACTTCTTATGATCCNTAATTTTTGACACATTTTGGACATGGTAGATACCTATCTAGATAAATTTTAAATATATTAGAATCATTTTATATTTTCTAATATTAGAAAAGACATGACATACACATTAACTACTTTACTTATAATTTTGACATTTATTTTATTAATTATGGTAGACATTATAGATTATGCATTGAACTGTATAATCGAATAAGTGATAAATACTGAAGTGATAACATGATTGTGTATATAAAAAATAATAAAGTTGTTTTACAATGATTTCCAATGATGAAAATTTACCCGAGTCAATTCNAGAAAAAAACTTAAAAAGAACTTCATGATTGTAGCCTAAGACACAAATATGGATACAACACCATTATTTACGTATGGCTTAATCTATAATACAAAATATGGCAAACTTCAATAAACTCATCCAACGGTCATCAACATTCCTCTCAAAACCATTCACATTGAATTTTCCTTCCCCTCCAAATCCATCACTTCTCACTTATGTTGCACCGTAGCTTCAGGCACAGGTTACCCCTAGTTTGTCTATAAATATAGACACACAAATACATACATATGTATGCATATATGTATATCTAATCTCTCATTGAAATCTATGTTTTTTAGAATAAAGTCCAAAACATTTTGAGCATATACAAAGATTAAAGGCGGCAATAATTGTGGGTATGGTCCCCAACAACCACATAAAACAACTAGCAAGTTGTTAATCATTAATGTCGTAGATTCGAACTTTGTTACCTTCTCTCCATATTAGTTTTTGATAAAAAAAATAGAAAATATGGTAGGTGGCTTAGGGTAATGGAATAAAAAATTCAATTCATTTCAGAAGATTCAACGATTCAAGACAACAATAATGATGGATTAGGTCACCGAAAAACAATATAATTGATAAAAAATTCGTTTGCATATGTAAGGTATAAAAAGTTCTTAATAAGTCTGTTTGTTTAACAACAAATAAAAAAGACTTGGGAAGAAACAAATTATAAGAAAAGACTTGGTGAAGATGTTCTAAGTCTTTTCTTGACCTAATCCTTTGATATTAAATTATCCAAGTCAAGTTTGAATTTTTTACTGTTGTTAGATCAACCTGATTTATTTTTTTTAATACCAAAAAAAAGCAATTTTTCCCATTTTCCGTGGGTACCATTCATATTTTGTTTAGAGGGGGAAGCGGGGGAAAGGGAGGTGATGAGGTTTGAACTCGTAATCACTTGCGGGCAAGAGCAAACTCTTTTCGCTGAGCCACTTCCCCACCTCCCATAAATACTCTTCAATTCGTATATGACACACTCTTCAATTCGTATATGACACGATTAATAAAATTGTCGAATTAGTGTCAAGACATTTGTCACATTTAATAAAATAGATTAAGTTGGTATTAATAAATATTTTTTTTACTCAAAATAGCATGACATGAATATGATACTATGTAGTCTAGATGCTAGTGAATATATATATATATATATATATATAT
>CAUOFW020000970.1:0-57000 GCA_963454935.2 Ilex paraguariensis | reverse complement strand
CTTACTGTTTTTCTTAAACTTCTTAATTATTTTGTTAACTTTCATATTCCTTAAATATCAAAATTAGAATACAAATTCTAGCCCTTCTTCTAACTCTATAACTTCCAAATATTTTGGACTCTTGCAATCTTTCATAAGTATCTATATCTATTAACAAATTAATAATCAAAAGTTAATTGCTCAAGTGCCTCACCTGTATGGTTATTTTTATTACCCAAAAATAAGATATTTATTACTGCATCAACTTTATATTTGGCCATAGAATCAAAAGCCGAAATTTATGGGAGACATGTAATTTGAAAAATCATCATTAGTGATTTTTATTAGTTACACAAGATATATTAGTAATTGACAATAATACATGCCTGAAGTCACACTATAATACTGTAATATAAAAAAATTGAGCATTGATTGTACAATATTTTATATTTTAAATAAAAATTTTATTTTCTCTAATTATGTAATTTAAAATTAAAGTGAACAGAAAAAAAATAAGAGATAAATATATGTTTTTGAATTAGTGTGGTTGTCTGCCATTGAGGAGCGTGTTGATTGGGTTGTGCAGAGAAGATGATATTTTTGAGTTGGAAAAAAATTGAACTGAATAGATAAAAATGAAATCAATTTTGATCTTTATTGTACTTTTATAAATTGAGAATTCCATATTTTAACTCTAATATTATATATATATATATATATATATATATATGCACACGTGAATGATCAATGTAAACACAATATTCAAAAATTATAAAAATAAATAAATAATAAAAATTATAGCTCAAAGTAGTTTCCATACAACGTACGTATGCAATAATTAATAACCTCAAATTGTATGATGCCAGCAAAAACATTAACTAAAATAATCATCAACTAATAGATAAGCCTTATTAGATTGCATATATTGCATCTGTTGAGTTTAATACATAATTGTGCTATTATGTCTAATCACCCCCACATTTTTACTATCAATGGAGTACAAATGACATAATTCCTAATATTAATGGAATTGTTAATTGGTGTTCTGAAGGGTAGTGTTGTGTTTAAATAATCACTTAAAAAAAAAATTTAGGCCCACCACCACTTAAATCAAACACTCAAAGTAAATACAGAACCTGGTTGATTACATCTTCAAATTTTTTTTCTTAATATTACCTATATGTATTTTAAATATTTTTTTAATATTTTCACGCTATTTTTTTGGCATATCAATTAGTGTACACTTAATTTTTGACACATTTTGGACATGGTAGATACCTATCTAGATAAATTTTAAATATACTAGAATCATTTTATATTTTCTAATATTAGAAAAGACATGACATACATATTAACTACTTTACTTATAATTTTGACATTTATTTTATTAATTATGGTAGACATTATAGATTACGCATTGAACTGTATAATCGAATAGGTGATAAATACTGAAGTGATAACATGATTGTGTATATAAAAAATAATAAAGTTGTTATACAATGATTTCCAATGATGAAAATTTACCCGAGTCAATTCTAAATGATTTTAATTAACTTATATTATGTAAAAAGATATAATTAGTTTTTTTTATTGTTGTTGTTTGTATATACTAGGCTTATTAAATTTTGGTCTATTGGATTTAATGTATTTTTAAGTATTAAATATGACGTAATTAAATAAATTATTATCTTATTTCTATCGATTGTAAAAACTATATATATATTTAGTTTGTTAAAATATTTGTGTCCACCCTGACACGATTTTCTGGTTCGGCACCCGTATAGATATATAGAAGAAGGTCAATGATACATGCCCCGNGTATATCTAATCTCTCATTGAAATCTATGTTTTTTAGAATAAAGTCCAAAACATTTTGAGCATATACAAAGATTAAAGGCGGCAATAATTGTGGGTATGGTCCCCAACAACCACATAAAACAACTAGCAAGTTGTTAATCATTAATGTCGTAGATTCGAACTTTGTTACCTTCTCTCCATATTAGTTTTTGATAAAAAAAATAGAAAATATGGTAGGTGGCTTAGGGTAATGGAATAAAAAATTCAATTCATTTCAGAAGATTCAACGATTCAAGACAACAATAATGATGGATTAGGTCACCGAAAAACAATATAATTGATAAAAAATTCGTTTGCATATGTAAGGTATAAAAAGTTCTTAATAAGTCTGTTTGTTTAACAACAAATAAAAAAGACTTGGGAAGAAACAAATTATAAGAAAAGACTTGGTGAAGATGTTCTAAGTCTTTTCTTGACCTAATCCTTTGATATTAAATTATCCAAGTCAAGTTTGAATTTTTTACTGTTGTTAGATCAACCTGATTTATTTTTTTTAATACCAAAAAAAAGCAATTTTTCCCATTTTCCGTGGGTACCATTCATATTTTGTTTAGAGGGGGAAGCGGGGGAAAGGGAGGTGATGAGGTTTGAACTCGTAATCACTTGCGGGCAAGAGCAAACTCTTTTCGCTGAGCCACTTCCCCACCTCCCATAAATACTCTTCAATTCGTATATGACACACTCTTCAATTCGTATATGACACGATTAATAAAATTGTCGAATTAGTGTCAAGACATTTGTCACATTTAATAAAATAGATTAAGTTGGTATTAATAAATANATATATATATATATATATATATAACAACCATACTTGCATTAACAGGGATGCACAAGAATATACCCAAAAAAATTATTGGTAAGTGTGGACTTCTGGTAACAGAATATATATGTGTGTATGTGTGAGTGTGTGCGTGTAAAGTTACAAGGATTTGAAACATAGTACCAATCCTACCTTGTGATGAGCCTGCAAATTGAGAGGAAAGAGCACCGAGAAAACTCTCCATCTCTGTCTTTCTTTCATTTTAGTTTGTCAATCTATCATTCTTTATCACATACTGGTAACATTCAGAGTTATAGTGATTCAATGTCTTCCTTCCCCATATATTAGGGACATGAGTGATAAAGGAGTTGATGTGATAAAGTTGAAGTAGAGATTGGAAGAATAAGGAGCCAGTTTTTAAACTATATGCAAAGTTACTGAATTTGGGAAAAGAATTTAAAGAGTTGAAATGACTAACATTAACTAAAGATATGAAGAGTTGTAACAACCAAAATGACAATTATTTACGTAAAACCAAAATATATTTTCCTTAATGAAGGAACTCGGGTAGGTTATCTGCCACTCAAATATCTATACTACTAATAAAAAGTACTTGGAGTGAAAAACTTTTATTTTTCTAATATACCCTTAAACAATTTGATAAAGTCATTTTCCATTTTTCACTTTTGCTAACCATTGCAATTCCCTTGCTTAATTGCACTCCTTATATGTCTTTTAGTATTCTATCACTAAATGTATTCTTAACTTCAATCGACAATATTTAAATGTGGTCAGTATATGCATTAAATATACACTTACTATAGTAAATAAGACACAAAGGTGCATTCTTAGAAAAGCACTCATCTTCTTGTTCATGATATAGTTAATGATGCATTCTTATTGCTACACAACAGAAAGGATTAGCGTACAACTCAACGGAGAGCGGTGGTGGTGGGAAGGCGTCATTCAAGGTCACTCGCACTTGGCCCTTCAAAGTGTTATTGTTACTATTATTGTTTTCAAAGTATTTCCTATTTTTTATATTTGATCTCTTATTTTCAATTGGTCTTCAAAAAAATCTCTGAATTTTTTAAGATTAACGTTGCAAAGGGAGAGGTCTATTCACTGTTCTCAAATTAGTCGATGAAGAATTCAAAAGTTTCTCCCCGAGCTATCTACAATGTATCCACATCTTCTCTTAAATATACATTCATATTTTTTTTTTTGATTCATTTGCTGAGCCATGACCGATAGGTACTGATTNAGTTGATGTGATAAAGTTGAAGTAGAGATTGGAAGAATAAGGAGCCAGTTTTTAAACTATATGCAAAGTTACTGAATTTGGGAAAAGAATTTAAAGAGTTGAAATGACTAACATTAACTAAAGATATGAAGAGTTGTAACAACCAAAATGACAATTATTTACGTAAAACCAAAATATATTTTCCTTAATGAAGGAACTCGGGTAGGTTATCTGCCACTCAAATATCTATACTACTAATAAAAAGTACTTGGAGTGAAAAACTTTTATTTTTCTAATATACCCTTAAACAATTTGATAAAGTCATTTTCCATTTTTCACTTTTGCTAACCATTGCAATTCCCTTGCTTAACTGCACTCCTTATATGTCTTTTAGTATTCTATCACTAAATGTATTCTTAACTTCAATCGACAATATTTAAATGTGGTCAGTATATGCATTAAATATACACTTACTATAGTAAATAAGACACAAAGGTGCATTCTTAGAAAAACACTCATCTTCTTGTTCATGATATAGTTAATGATGCATTCTTATTGCTACACAACAGAAAGGATTAGCGTACAACTCAACGGAGAGCGGTGGTGGTGGGAAGGCGTCATTCAAGGTCACTCGCACTTGGCCCTTCAAAGTGTTATTGTTACTATTATTGTTTTCAAAGTATTTCCTATTTTTTATATTTGATCTCTTATTTTCAATTGGTCTTCAAAAAAATCTCTGAATTTTTTAAGATTAACGTTGCAAAGGGAGAGGTCTATTCACTGTTCTCAAATTAGTCGATGAAGAATTCAAAAGTTTCTCCCCGAGCTATCTACAATGTATCCACATCTTCTCTTAAATATACATTCATATTTTTTTTTGATTCATTTTCTGAGCCATGACCAATAGGTACTGATTCAGATTTGAAGCTCAATTGTGTGTCAAGTTGGTAACGGTCTTCCTCTTGCATCGTCACATTGACTCTTTTTGTGAAATTTCTTTGAAAAAATAAGAATTGAGTTTCCCACCTATCTCTTAAAAAAACTTTACTAGGATAGTCAAATGATTAGGAAGATTTAGGATGAGTTTTCAACTGAAGTTTTTTATAATATATATAATTTTTTTTTATGTATAGTGATTTCCATCTTATTTTTTAATCTATCATTGTTCACGGGAAAGATTGATTTCATCCACCCTTTTCCAATGTAAAAATGTATTCAAAACATGCTTCCGATATTTTTTATTAGTTAAAAGCATATTTTTTAAATACATTTTTACATTAAAATATAGGTTTAATTTTCCCCGTAAATAACTCTAGATTAAAAGATAAACTAAAAATCGTGACACAAATGAAATAAAATTGAAAAGGTACGTAATTTGATCATTGATTCAATTGAGGATACTAAAAATAGTCTCCTTTTACATACATATTCTCGGGTCAAGTGAACAAATAAACATTTTAAGAAACCAAACCCAAAATTCTGCAATCTACAAGGCTACACGAAGGCCACATATATTGTGCTTTTTCTCTAGCAATATTTCATATTCAATATAATCCAACGCAATACAAGTTTGCAACAAAAACAAGCAAAAACTCATTCAATAAGCTGGCCCTTCTAGAACTAACTTTGACAGAAACAAAAAACTTACACCCATCCAGATTTTTATTTCATCGTTATTCGGATTTCTTCAACAAGCATATGATCTTTATGATCCAAGTAATCAAATTAAATATTAATTATTATTATTATTATTATTACTACTAATACTATGTAGCAGATTAAGAAAATCTTGGTTTAATTAATCAACTTACACCCATAATGTGTGTTTTGATCTTACTGTTTTTCTTAAACTTCTTAATTATTTTGTTAACTTTCATATTCCTTAAATATCAAAATTAGAATACAAATTCTAGCCCTTCTTCTAACTCTATAACTTCCAAATATTTTGGACTCTTGCAATCTTTCATAAGTATCTATATCTATTAACAAATTAATAATCAAAAGTTAATTGCTCAAGTGCCTCACCTGTATGGTTATTTTTATTACCCAAAAATAAGATATTTATTACTGCATCAACTTTATATTTGGCCATAGAATCAAAAGCCGAAATTTATGGGAGACATGTAATTTGAAAAATCATCATTAGTGATTTTTATTAGTTACACAAGATATATTAGTAATTGACAATAATACATGCCTGAAGTCACACTATAATACTGTAATATAAAAAAATTGAGCATTGATTGTACAATATTTTATATTTTAAATAAAAATTTTATTTTCTCTAATTATGTAATTTAAAATTAAAGTGAACAGAAAAAAAATAAGAGATAAATATATGTTTTTGAATTAGTGTGGTTGTCTGCCATTGAGGAGCGTGTTGATTGGGTTGTGCAGAGAAGATGATATTTTTTAGTGGGAAAAAATTGAACTGAATAGATAAAAATGAAATCAATTTTGATCTTTATTGTACTTTTATAAATTGAGAATTCAATATTTTAACTCTAATATTAAATATATATATATATATATATATATATATATGCACACGTGAATGATCAATGTAAACACAATATTCAAAAATTATAAAAATAAATAAATAATAAAAATTATAGCTCAAAGTAGTTTCCATACAACGTACGTATGCAATAATTAACAACCTCAAATTGTATGATGCCAGCAAAAACATTAACTAAAATAATCATCAACTAATAGATAAGCCTTATTAGATTGCATATATTGCATCTGTTGAGTTTAATACATAATTGTGCTATTATGTCTAATCACCCCCACATTTTTACTATCAATGGAGTACAAATGACATAATTCCTAATATTAATGGAATTGTTAATTGGTGTTCTGAAGGGTAGTGTTGTGTTTAAATAATCACTTAAAAAAAAAATTTAGGCCCACCACCACTTAAATCAAACACTCAAAGTAAATACAGAACCTGGTTGATTACATCTTCAAATTTTTTTTCTTAATATTACCTATATGTATTTTAAATATTTTTTTAATATTTTCACGCTATTTTTTTGGCATATCAATTAGTGTACACTTAATTTTTGACACATTTTGGACATGGTAGATACCTATCTAGATAAATTTTAAATATACTAGAATCATTTTATATTTTCTAATATTAGAAAAGACATGACATACATATTAACTACTTTACTTATAATTTTGACATTTATTTTATTAATTATGGTAGACATTATAGATTACGCATTGAACTGTATAATCGAATAGGTGATAAATACTGAAGTGATAACATGATTGTGTATATAAAAAATAATAAAGTTGTTATACAATGATTTCCAATGATGAAAATTTACCGGAGTCAATTATAAATGATTTTAATTAACTTATATTATGTAAAAAGATATAATTAGTTTTTTTTATTGTTGTTGTTTGTATATACTAGGCTTATTAAATTTTGGTCTATTGGATTTAATGTATTTTTAAGTATTAAATATGACGTAATTAAATAAATTATTATCTTATTTCTATCGATTGTAAAAACTATATATATATTTAGTTTGTTAAAATATTTGTGTCCACCCTGACACGATTTTCTGGTTCGGCACCCGTATAGATATATAGAAGAAGGTCAATGATACATGCCCCGACATATATGGTTGGAATCTAAATTTTCACACATGAAATACCCATTACCGTACCAACCTGACAAATTTGATTGCTTCTCCTAATGAAAATTCATCTTCGAAATTTACGTGTAAATTCGAGTCAAGTTACTATAATATATGTGGAAAATTGGTGAATTCTGTTATCCTATATTGACTATATATGTAGCATCAAATGTGTCCTTGTTCTATGCATGATTTCAAGCAAAGTTTGGCACGGCTTTGGGTGGTGGCTTCTAACCGAAACTCTTTGGGGGGTACATCATGTGGACCAAGTGGCTCAATTTGTCACATTTAGAATTAATATCATCAGTCCGAAAAGATAGTTCAAGTGATAATAAAGACGAATTATAAATTTAGACGTCATGAGTTTGAATCTTAGTAATTTCTTGGAGCCAGATAATGAATGATTTATTTTTCATGAATACCCTAATTTTGGTGTGGATAACCTGCTTTTGACCGGACCAAAGAAAAAATTATAATTTTTTTTTTTTGGTACCTTAACCTCATCCTTGTCCAGGTAACGAGTCTTTTTCGGATACCAGACTCCAGAAGATAAATAACATTTATTTGAGATGATTACGAAACCATAGACAACTACTAGTCCCTTCTAGCGATAATTTATTCCTATAGAGTTGAAAACATTTACCAAAAGAAAAAAAGACCAAGAAAACGTGTAAAGACTGCTTGGTTACCAAAGAACACAATCTGGTTCTATAAATAGGACCATTCGGCTATCAAATTTTATTCATAGCACACTGTGTACTTGTGCAAGTGTAGTAAGGTGGAGAGCTAGCTTAAGGTTTTGTCCCACAAATAGATCAAAGGAAAATGGCAATTTCACGTCTTATCATTGTGGCGTTTATGGTCACAACACTAATTTCTGCTGCATCCGCCGTTCCTGGGATTGCCACATACTACACAGTATATGTCCGTAAGTATACTTATTCTCTCCCTCTTTCTGGATTGCATAGAATTTGAATCATCTGAATTAGGGTCGACATTCAATTGATGAACTTCTATCCGACTTGAACACAATTAGAATTGTATGGGTAGGATTCGAGTTCAAATTTTGAGCTGCAAGATTATCATTGTGCAACTGTTTTGGGCTATAGATCACCCTTTGAATTTCAGCCTACATTTATATGTGGGTGTGGTTTGTGTCATGGTTGCAGTTATAATATTGGAATGGAATGATGTAGTATGTAAACTGTAGTAGCAAAATATTTTATGTATAGTCAGAAAATGAGGAAAAGCCTATAGTAGCAAATTATATTTTTATTACTGGACTGAAGATACAATTCAATCACGGCAAGTTATAACTCAAATGGGATATTACGATTCAATGGAGGTGATTCGGATTTCTTTAGTCGTAATTTTGACATAACTGAGTCATAATTTGACTTGATTAAATCGTACTAATATCAAATTTTTGGATATATATAATAAGTAGTCTTTTCCAAATGAGGAATTCAATATTGCCATCCAAAAAACACAAGTTATGATAGGTTTTAAAACCAACCTTACTAACCTTACTGTAAACTATATTGTTTTGTTTGCAGCCTCAGCATGCTATGGGTACCAAGACCAAGGCACGATGATTGCTGCAGCAAGTCCGGACCTATATAACAATGGAGCAATATGTGGAACAAGGTTCAGCGTTTCGTGCACAGGACCTGCAGGGGCATGTAAGGGTGGTAGCGTGACTGTGACGGTCGTCGATCTCTGTCCTGGCTGCCCATCGAACGGCCTCGATCTCTCTCTTGAAGCCTTCTCTGCCATTGCTAATCCTGATGCTGGGAGAATCAACATCGACTTCACTCAGTAATACATCACATAAACTCTTTTTTAACTCTTTTTTTCTCGCATTTTTTTTAATTTTCAGTGGTGAGATCAGAGTGAGTGTAAATAAATTGAATGGATCCGGGCATCAAATTGTTCGGTAGACTATTTGTTTTTTTCCAACGATCAGAAGTGTCTAGATGCAATTTACACACACCTTGATTAATCTCATCTTTGGTTCAGTCAAATNAATGGATCCGGGCATCAAATTGTTCGGTAGACTATTTGTTTTTTTCCAACGATCAGAGGTGTCTAGATGCAATTTACACACACCTTGATTAATCTCATCTTTGGTTCAGTCAAAGGCATGTCATTCATGTCGAGATTAAGGAATTTACGAGGGATAAATCCCTCATGGCCTAACCTTAAGGAGTTGTCAATGTTCGAATTAAAGACGTCTGAATTTACAACCGATAGAGTGTTTAGGGTGAGCACAAATAAATTTAAAAAATATAGACAGGAATTTGAAGGTGGGAAAAGGCTTCTAGGCCTAATGTGCCTCCGCTAGTGAAGCCAAGCTCATTAATTTTTAGTGTGTACTCGAGTTTAGACTTGTGTATAAGATGAAGCTGTACTTGTTTACACATAATTATATATTAAGTTATAACATGCACAAAATATAATAAACATGCATGTTCACAAGGCTAACGAGATGAAGATTTCATTGTTCAGATTCAACTAATTTACTATGTACGCTTTAAAATTGAGTACATGCTCGATTCTTTTGATAAATTGACAAAAAACAATTATTTGAGACGATTCAGAACTGTTATGAAGAATTATTCATGAAAAACTCGCTTCGTTTGCACCCCTAGTCAAGCGACCAACTGGATGCATTCTTGTAAATTAATATTATTCACCTATATATGCATTATTTCCAAGTAGTTAAGTGTGCCCTAACAAAATACGTTGTTTTTCTTCTGTTTACAGGGTTTGAAGGTTCACAGGAGAAATTTCAAGCCATCCAAAATAAGAAGCTATTTTACTCATTATTAGTAAACTAAAAAAAAAAAAAGGTCTTGTGCTTATCTTTCTTTGGTTGAATAAGAGGCAACATGGCATGGAAAATGGATGTTTTTCCATGAATGACACAAAGATGGCTTGGATAACTATTTAATATGTCATATGATGAAATAAACATTTGGCTTTGCTCATCTTACTGTGTGATGAGCTCTTCTTCTTCTTCTTCTTCTTCTTTTCTCTCTCTCTCTCTCTCTCTTTATATATATATATNTGTTTTTCTTAAACTTCTTAATTATTTTGTTAACTTTCATATTCCTTAAATATCAAAATTAGAATACAAATTCTAGCCCTTCTTCTAACTCTATAACTTCCAAATATTTTGGACTCTTGCAATCTTTCATAAGTATCTATATCTATTAACAAATTAATAATCAAAAGTTAATTGCTCAAGTGCCTCACCTGTATGGTTATTTTTATTACCCAAAAATAAGATATTTATTACTGCATCAACTTTATATTTGGCCATAGAATCAAAAGCCGAAATTTATGGGAGACATGTAATTTGAAAAATCATCATTAGTGATTTTTATTAGTTACACAAGATATATTAGTAATTGACAATAATACATGCCTGAAGTCACACTATAATACTGTAATATAAAAAAATTGAGCATTGATTGTACAATATTTTATATTTTAAATAAAAATTTTATTTTCTCTAATTATGTAATTTAAAATTAAAGTGAACAGAAAAAAAATAAGAGATAAATATATGTTTTTGAATTAGTGTGGTTGTCTGCCATTGAGGAGCGTGTTGATTGGGTTGTGCAGAGAAGATGATATTTTTGAGTTGGAAAAAAATTGAACTGAATAGATAAAAATGAAATCAATTTTGATCTTTATTGTACTTTTATAAATTGAGAATTCCATATTTTAACTCTAATATTATATATATATATATATATATATATATATGCACACGTGAATGATCAATGTAAACACAATATTCAAAAATTATAAAAATAAATAAATAATAAAAATTATAGCTCAAAGTAGTTTCCATACAACGTACGTATGCAATAATTAACAACCTCAAATTGTATGATGCCAGCAAAAACATTAACTAAAATAATCATCAACTAATAGATAAGCCTNGGCTTTGGGTGGTGGCTTCTAACCGAAACTCTTTGGGGGGTACATCATGTGGACCAAGTGGCTCAATTTGTCACATTTAGAATTAATATCATCAGTCCGAAAAGATAGTTCAAGTGATAATAAAGACGAATTATAAATTTAGACGTCATGAGTTTGAATCTTAGTAATTTCTTGGAGCCAGATAATGAATGATTTATTTTTCATGAATACCCTAATTTTGGTGTGGATAACCTGCTTTTGACCGGACCAAAGAAAAAATTATAATTTTTTTTTTTTGGTACCTTAACCTCATCCTTGTCCAGGTAACGAGTCTTTTTCGGATACCAGACTCCAGAAGATAAANTGCATCTGTTGAGTTTAATACATAATTGTGCTATTATGTCTAATCACCCCCACATTTTTACTATCAATGGAGTACAAATGACATAATTCCTAATATTAATGGAATTGTTAATTGGTGTTCTGAAGGGTAGTGTTGTGTTTAAATAATCACTTAAAAAAAAAATTTAGGCCCACCACCACTTAAATCAAACACTCAAAGTGAATACAGAACCTGGTTGATTACATCTTCAAATTTTTTTTCTTAATATTACCTATATGTATTTTAAATATTTTTTTAATATTTTCACGCTATTTTTTTGGCATATCAATTAGTGTACACTTAATTTTTGACACATTTTGGACATGGTAGATACCTATCTAGATAAATTTTAAATATATTAGAATCATTTTATATTTTCTAATATTAGAAAAGACATGACATACACATTAACTACTTTACTTATAATTTTGACATTTATTTTATTAATTATGGTAGACATTATAGATTATGCATTGAACTGTATAATCGAATAAGTGATAAATACTGAAGTGATAACATGATTGTGTATATAAAAAATAATAAAGTTGTTTTACAATGATTTCCAATGATGAAAATTTACCGGAGTCAATTATAAATGATTTTAATTAACTTATATTATGTAAAAAGATATAATTAGTTTTTTTTATTGTTGTTGTTTGTATATACTAGGCTTATTAAATTTTGGTCTATTGGATTTAATGTATTTTTAAGTATTAAATATGACGTAATTAAATAAATTATTATCTTATTTCTATCGATTGTAAAAACTATATATATATTTAGTTTGTTAAAATATTTGTGTCCACCCTGACACGATTTTCTGGTTCGGCACCCGTATAGATATATAGAAGAAGGTCAATGATACATGCCCCGACATATATGGTTGGAATCTAAATTTTCACACATGAAATACCCATTACCGTACCAACCTGACAAATTTGATTGCTTCTCCTAATGAAAATTCATCTTCGAAATTTACGTGTAAATTCGAGTCAAGTTACTATAATATATGTGGAAAATTGGTGAATTCTGTTATCCTATATTGACTATATATGTAGCATCAAATGTGTCCTTGTTCTATGCATGATTTCAAGCAAAGTTTGGCACGGCTTTGGGTGGTGGCTTCTAACCGAAACTCTTTGGGGGGTACATCATGTGGACCAAGTGGCTCAATTTGTCACATTTAGAATTAATATCATCAGTCCGAAAAGATAGTTCAAGTGATAATAAAGACGAATTATAAATTTAGACGTCATGAGTTTGAATCTTAGTAATTTCTTGGAGCCAGATAATGAATGATTTATTTTTCATGAATACCCTAATTTTGGTGTGGATAACCTGCTTTTGACCGGACCAAAGAAAAAATTATAATTTTTTTTTTTTGGTACCTTAACCTCATCCTTGTCCAGGTAACGAGTCTTTTTCGGATACCAGACTCCAGAAGATAAATAACATTTATTTGAGATGATTACGAAACCATAGACAACTACTAGTCCCTTCTAGCGATAATTTATTCCTATAGAGTTGAAAACATTTACCAAAAGAAAAAAAGACCAAGAAAACGTGTAAAGACTGCTTGGTTACCAAAGAACACAATCTGGTTCTATAAATAGGACCATTCGGCTATCAAATTTTATTCATAGCACACTGTGTACTTGTGCAAGTGTAGTAAGGTGGAGAGCTAGCTTAAGGTTTTGTCCCACAAATAGATCAAAGGAAAATGGCAATTTCACGTCTTATCATTGTGGCGTTTATGGTCACAACACTAATTTCTGCTGCATCCGCCGTTCCTGGGATTGCCACATACTACACAGTATATGTCCGTAAGTATACTTATTCTCTCCCTCTTTCTGGATTGCATAGAATTTGAATCATCTGAATTAGGGTCGACATTCAATTGATGAACTTCTATCCGACTTGAACACAATTAGAATTGTATGGGTAGGATTCGAGTTCAAATTTTGAGCTGCAAGATTATCATTGTGCAACTGTTTTGGGCTATAGATCACCCTTTGAATTTCAGCCTACATTTATATGTGGGTGTGGTTTGTGTCATGGTTGCAGTTATAATATTGGAATGGAATGATGTAGTATGTAAACTGTAGTAGCAAAATATTTTATGTATAGTCAGAAAATGAGGAAAAGCCTATAGTAGCAAATTATATTTTTATTACTGGACTGAAGATACAATTCAATCACGGCAAGTTATAACTCAAATGGGATATTACGATTCAATGGAGGTGATTCGGATTTCTTTAGTCGTAATTTTGACATAACTGAGTCATAATTTGACTTGATTAAATCGTACTAATATCAAATTTTTGGATATATATAATAAGTAGTCTTTTCCAAATGAGGAATTCAATATTGCCATCCAAAAAACACAAGTTATGATAGGTTTTAAAACCAACCTTACTAACCTTACTGTAAACTATATTGTTTTGTTTGCAGCCTCAGCATGCTATGGGTACCAAGACCAAGGCACGATGATTGCTGCAGCAAGTCCGGACCTATATAACAATGGAGCAATATGTGGAACAAGGTTCAGCGTTTCGTGCACAGGACCTGCAGGGGCATGTAAGGGTGGTAGCGTGACTGTGACGGTCGTCGATCTCTGTCCCGGCTGCCCATCGAACGGCCTCGATCTCTCTCTTGAAGCCTTCTCTGCCATTGCTAATCCTGATGCTGGGAGAATCAACATCGACTTCACTCAGTAATACATCACATAAACTCTTTTTTAACTCTTTTTTTCTCGCATTTTTTTTAATTTTCAGTGGTGAGATCAGAGTGAGTGTAAATAAATTGAATGGATCCGGGCATCAAATTGTTCGGTAGACTATTTGTTTTTTTCCAACGATCAGAGGTGTCTAGATGCAATTTACACACACCTTGATTAATCTCATCTTTGGTTCAGTCAAAGGCATGTCATTCATGTCGAGATTAAGGAATTTACGAGGGATAAATCCCTCATGGCCTAACCTTAAGGAGTTGTCAATGTTCGAATTAAAAACGTCTGAATTTACAACCGATAGAGTGTTTAGGGTGAGCACAAATAAATTTAAAAAATATAGACAGGAATTTGAAGGTGGGAAAAGGCTTCTAGGCCTAATGTGCCTCCGCTAGTGAAGCCAAGCTCATTAATTTTTAGTGTGTACTCGAGTTTAGACTTGTGTATAAGATGAAGCTGTACTTGTTTACACATAATTATATATTAAGTTATAACATGCACAAAATATAATAAACATGCATGTTCACAAGGCTAACGAGATGAAGATTTCATTGTTCAGATTCAACTAATTTACTATGTACGCTTTAAAATTGAGTACATGCTCGATTCTTTTGATAAATTGACAAAAAACAATTATTTGAGACGATTCAGAACTGTTATGAAGAATTATTCATGAAAAACTCGCTTCGTTTGCACCCCTAGTCAAGCGACCAACTGGATGCATTCTTGTAAATTAATATTATTCACCTATATATGCATTATTTCCAAGTAGTTAAGTGTGCCCTAACAAAATACGTTGTTTTTCTTCTGTTTACAGGGTTTGAAGGTTCACAGGAGAAATTTCAAGCCATCCAAAATAAGATGCTATTTTACTCATTATTAGTAAACTAAAAAAAAAAAAGGTCTTGTGCTTATCTTTCTTTGGTTGAATAAGAGGCAACATGGCATGGAAAATGGATGTTTTTCCATGAATGACACAAAGATGGCTTGGATAACTATTTAATATGTCATATGATGAAATAAACATTTAGCTTTGCTCATCTTACTGTGTGATGATCTTCTTCTTCTTCTTCTTCTTCTTCTTCTTCTCTCTCTCTCTCTCTCTCTCTCTATATTATCATTTGCAAATCTGTAAGTATATAAGATGTAATTTGCTTAAATTTGAAGCCTTCCAACTGATTGAGGTTACAGGGTAACTGTTACACCATGTCAGCATTATTACGTGATATAATCGTTCAATAATAGATACACAAATCAGCAAATAGACCCCCCTTAAACTCATAATCACTATGTCATGTAATACATAATCAACTCCATGATAGGAAGTAAACCCTATTTTATCCTTTTTATAATTTTATTATTAAATAGTTACATGCTGGCATGGTGTAATGGTTCTCTTTTAGGAGTCCAAGTTGCTTTAATTGGTGAAAAACTACTACAATATTTAAATGAAGGTACATGAATTCGATAATTCGTATGAACTCTATTGCTATATATCTACTACCGATTTAAAAGTATCGATTAGTTTGACAAATTTGAATGGATTTGGATGAGACATACTCGCATCGGTTGGCAGCTTTAATCAAAAAATTTTGTACCTGTTTCAAGTACCTCCGATTTCAACGAAGGGGCAGTTATTGCCATAAAATTGTCTATGAATTCACATTAAAACTCTTCTAAGCCACATTTGTTTTCCAGATAAATATAATGAGCTAGTCGTTATGCATAAGTTTCAAGCCTCTTCATTGACTGAAATTTCTAGTTTGAAAAGTTCCATCCTAACACAAGCGTCGATGAGAAGTGTAGCCAGAATTTGATCGCAATATTGAAATTCTCATGAAATCATTCTTGTTGTGTTGCTGTGTTCGACAAAAATTCACTAGTCCCAATTCAAACCCAAAAATATCATTTGCAATGTTGGACTTGGTAAATTAAGGTTGTCAATGTCACCCATTAACACGAATATAGTACAAAACCGACATATACCATATGAGTTAAAACTGACACGACTAACATAAATAATCTATCTATCATGTTATTCTCAAACATAAATAACAAGTTTAGTTAATACTAGAAAAAAAATTAAGCATTTTGAATTTTTTATCTACTACGGTATGAATTGTTTTAAAATTAAATAGTATCGTTCAATACAGATATTGACACGAACATCATACCAAAAATGAAACTATTTAAACATGATATAAAAATGATGCGGCATGACTTAATTGACACTCTTGCAGGCGCTATTTATTTAATGAGTCAACAAGTCATCTGCTGTCTTGATCTTTTGTAGTCGTATTATGGTTAAAATGAAAAAATTAGGATACTTCTTGTAATGAAAACTAATCTTTGAACCATATGCATAAATTCTGGCCAGGTAAAATCATTAGATTTGTAGAAAATTGGGAAATTCTGTGGTCCTCTATTGACTATGCAACATCAAGCTCTTGTCCTTTGTATGCTTTCAAGCAAAGTTTGGCACGGCTGCGGGTTGCAAGCATGTAACTGAAATTCTTTGTGCACGTCATTGGCCCCAGTGGTTCAATCTGTAACCCAGCAACTCTTGTAAGAGAGGGATCCGTTGCATTTGAATCTCTCTATCGATCTTCTTGCCATCGGTTTTCTGGTATCGCTTTTGTAACGCTACCTACCCGCAATATCTCTCTTCTGTTTGCGGCATTTAGTACGATGAAAAACTAGAAAGGTAAAAAGATGGCAGGATAAAAAAAAAGGGATCGATAAAATAAATGAAACATAGAAAATAAGTGTTGGGAGTCAAGGAGCCCAAAGATCCAAGTTCCATTGCACATTACTGGAACTTATACCCACTTAAAAGCTTAAGCTTGTAAGTGGTGAGCTCATTCATTGTGTATTATGGCACTTAAACTTATTTTTCTATCAGAATTCCCACATGTACATACAATACCCAACAAGTAAAGTGAACGAAAAGTAGAGGGATGCATCTACATTCCATGGTAGAAAATCTATCCCCAAAATTGGGCGTAAAAAAGTGGAAAGAAAATTAAATTTTTTGTTGAAATGTAAACCATTTATTTTAATATTTGTCCAGGTGATGAGTCAATTTCTGACAGCAGACTCTAGAAGACAGATTAAATGACTTGTAGAGATGGTTACAAAGCCATACACAACTACAGGCCTATCCATCAAACAATAAGGTATTTCTTACCATAGACTTGAAAAACATTTACTGAAATTAAAAAAAAAAAAAGAGCAAGACAAAACGTGTAAAGACTGGTTGCTCACAAAAGAAGACATTCTGGTTCTATAAATAGGACCATTCTGCAATCCAATTTGAAGCAGAGCAAATTGTGTACTTGCACAAGCATTAGTGTATAAAGGTAGCGAAAGCTTTTTAAGTGTTTCATCAAAGAAAAATGGCAATTCAGCGTTTTATCATTGTGGTGTTTATTGCCACAACCCTATTTTCTATGGCCTCTGCCGTCCCTGGAGTTGCCACATACTATACAGTCTATGTTCGTAAGTATACCCATTCTCTCTCTCTCTCCCTCCATGTGTATAGAATTTTGACCATTTTCAAATTGGGTGAATATTAACTTCCAAAAAAGAATTTGGGCCAAATTTTAGGACTTGCATTTCGATCCAAACCGAATACGATTCGAATTGTGCGGTTAGGTCTTTGTCATATATTAAATTTTGAAATTTGTGCATGTGACAACCATATTTTGACCATTCGATTTTCATTGTGCAACTGTTTTGTGCTAAAATCCATTTTTGAGTTTCGGTATTCTCAGAAGATCTAGACACTTCTAAATGTATGTTCCTGGCATCGTTGAAGTTCTAGTCCTGGAATCATGTAAGATGTAGCTAGAGTGCAAAGATTCAACTCATTTTTGGTATCGTACAACAGTTATGACCTAATCGGTTCAAGCTATGACTTCAACATGCAAAAGTACAACTCAATGAAATTGATTTAGGACCGATTCTTGTCGATTTTGAGCTTATTACATTGTAATATGACCTTATTAGATCCAAACTTTTTTTGACATACTAACAAATCCAAGATTTTTCCCCATAATCAAATTAAACTTTCTCGTTTTGCAGCGTCGGCATGCTATGGGTTTGAAGACCAAGGCACAATGATTGCCGCAGCAAGTGAGGCCCTGTGGAACAATGGAGCAGTATGTGGAAGAAGGTACAGAGTTACATGCACAGGACCGACGAACCAAGGCGTACCACAGCCATGCAGGGGTGGCAGCGTGACTGTGAGGGTCGTTGATCGCTGTCCAGGCTGCGCAGCAAATGGCCTCGATCTCTCTCTTGAAGCCTTCTCCGCCATTGCCGATCCTGCAGCTGGGAGAATCAATATTGACTACGCTGAGTAATGCAGACACCTATACTCCTTTATTTACATAATTTTTTTGACTTTCCATGATGCAGTCAAGGGGCCGAGGGATGCGTTCTTGCTATTTCTGCTTAGAGTTGCAAATTATTCGAGTTTGTCATTAACAGTTTGTGACCCATTTCTTAAAGCTTATTCAATTATCAAATAATTAAGCTCGAGCTCAATCTTAAAATCGTTTGATAAACGAAGTGAGCCCAAGCAATGACATTTAACTATGCGTTCTATACGAGTCGGTAAGTATGCCCTATTAACACAACTTTATTATTCTGATTTCAGGGTTTGAAGCTCGATCTCCGGCAAAGATTTCAAGCAATCAAGAATAATAAACTCTATGTTTACACCCCAAAGAGAAAAGAATAAAAAAAAGATCTACTGCTTTCCGTTTTTAGGTCCCCTCACCCTTATTGTTATGATGGAATAAGAGTCAACTTGTCATAGAAATCAGATGTTTTCCATAGATGATGCTCAGAGAGCATGTATATTGTACTGTCATATGGTGAAATAAATTTATATTGTACTATGTCAAGAGGAAGTAAACTTTCATCTTTGTCTATCGTACTGATATGAGGAAGTAAACCACATCATTATCAAATGTGATATCACCATTTAGTTATGAGCTAAATACGTGTGCTAATAATTCAATATGTGCCACGTCCACAATCCATAACTACTACATATGCATTAAGTGGAGGTTTATTAGTTCATGTGTTTGTTTATAATTGGATGGTAAGATCACACATCAATAATGACGAGGTATCACATTATGTTAAATTTAAGTGATACATACTCTATTTATGTTTTTTCACTATCAATATATGGTGGGTTATCTAGAATTGAGAGAAATTTAGGAAAGATGCATTGAAGAGGATCCAAACCCCATAAGTCTCATAAATATTGATTGGAGCAACCACACAATATAGATCTTCCCTTATATCTCCTTTGATTGAGCCTTCAATCCTATTAATGTGAAGAACAACATTTACTTATCCGTAGCAAATATCTACGTATTCTTGGCTATTATGAATTATGTCTCCTTTCCATCCCGAGCAGTTTATCAAATTTAACAAGAGTGTTTAATCAAATACTATTTTGATAAGATCTTATTGTGTATGCAATACAACATATCATGGTACTCTTCTACATGTTGCATCTTCATTGCATTGTATTAACTCTTTCGAATCTAGCAACGATATCTCTTTAGATTCAATGATTTATATGTATGGTGGATGATTGACTCTCCTACAGACCTGACAATAGCAGGAACTTTGTGTGCTGAATTACTTTTTTTTTTTTTTTTTAATTCGATGTGTTATTGTTTAGGGTTTCCTAACTTTTAACTATAAAAGGGCTACCGGCCCTTTTGAGTTTGATGCATTTGCAAGGTAGTGACCAATCTAATTATCTAAATCTGTTTACTGAATATCCACTTCAAAGAGAGATGGCTATGGGGATGAGTGTTCTTACTACCATTTGCGTTGTCTTGAGCCTAATCTTAGGTGTATCTGCTACACCAGGGACTGCCACTTTCTACACAAACTATGTTCGTGAGTATAGTTTGCTTCTTTTTATCTCTTCATCTCTCTCTCCCTCTCATTAAAAACATCTATGTTCAAGTGGTATTGTATCATGCTAGTTTTGGTAGATTATTTTTCAGTGTAAATTGCGTTGTATTATATTATATTTAGTTGATGTCATTATGGGTTCATATCGAGTATTTGTCATATTTAAACCCACCCCTCCCCCAATAAAGCAAAAAGAAAAAAAATTCAGATATCATTAAGAAATTTTTAAGCAAAAAAGCAATTTCATTAAAAAAAAAAAGGGTAAAAGCATATTTAATCACTATTTTACAAAAGAGATCTACACTCATTTTGATACATAAACTATACTCTTTATATGTGTAATATTGTATATACCTGTACATGTGATTATATTTAGAAAAAAAAAAGCCTTGCCAAGGAAAAAAAAATACAAAAACAAATGTTTCTTAAAAAAAGACTTTAAGAAATCACAACAGCAGCAAAAAATACTGTCAATAATCGTTACCAAATAGTACTTAAATTATCGAATTTATACATTCGAGCATTGCTTATATATCTACAGTTCATTTACTTTGTAGCCTCAGCATGTTATCGCAACCAGAACAATGGCGTCATGATTGCTGCAGCCAGTGATCCCCTTTGGGCAAACGGAGCTATATGCGGGAAAATGTACAATGTTACATGCACAGGACCAACTAATCCTGTGCCACACCCATGCACAGGCAATAGTGTGATAGTCAAAATAGTGGATCATTGTCCCGGATGCGGCGGAACCCTAGACCTCTCTAGAGAAGCTTTCGCAACGATAGCAAATCCGGTGGCCGGAATAATCAAAATTGATTATCACTAGTAAGTCATATGTATCGGTTGGTTTTACTATACCAAGTTTACTACAATTAATCCACTATATTTGACCTTAGTAACCGTAATATAATTGAGTTTTTTTAACCTTCTGTGATTTTCAGGGTCTGAAGTTCTGCTAGAAAGCACATAATTGGCATGCATGGTGGAAGAGAGAGAAACGGAGAAAAGATTTTAATAAAAGTTAGGATTGAAGTAACGAATGCATGTTTGGGTAGATGGGTCTCTCTAAAATAAATTAAGCTCATTTGTGAATGTTTGCAATTGCCCAATAATAATGAAATCAAAAGAGAGAGAAAGTTTTATGTTTTACCATATTTTATCATTGGGCAATGCAACTCATTTACACTTAATTTTATTTTATGGATTCACAATTTTGGCTAAAACGAACAATTCAGTACACGAGATTCTTGTCATTGAGGGAGTCTGAGAAATGTAGCTCTGCACGTCAGTTATGACTTAACCCTTAACATCAAGGTTATAATTGATTAACAATTTTGGCTCCAATCCAAAATATTTATATAATAAAATACAATACAATTCAAATCTCAAAAGATAAACAAAATGATTTTTACTCTTCGTGGTTGAAATTTTTTTAAATTTTATTTTAAAATTAATGCAATGACTAATGTTAATACCCCAAATTTAATATGAAAAATAGGTCTTTAAGGGTATGTTTGGGATAACTTTTTAAAAGTGTTTATAAGAACTAGAAATGCACTACGTGCGTTACACGTGAATAATTTTTGTATACAAAAATTAATAAAATATATTAGGTATATATGTATTTGAATTAAATATCATCTCAAATTTACAAATTTTAATTTTTTATTGCTTATATTTTATTATAAGATTATGAAAATTTTATATATTTCCAAAATTCTTTGTTCTAACTATAAAAAAATTTAAAAAAATAGTTAAAGTCCTATATTTTTAGAATTTTTTGATTAAGATTGATTTTTTCAGTGATGTTTGAGAAATTAAATTTTTTGAAATTCATTTAATTAGGATTTCAATTATAATTCATTGAATAAAATAAAAGTAATTGTTAATATACTAATTACATTTGAACCTTACTGCATTTAAAAATAAGTTAGGTCAATTGGAATAAGATTTAATATACTATTCTATAATTTATATTATCAAATATTATAATTCTAAAGAATTCAAGTTTTACTTAGAAATACATTACAATATTTATTTATATATATATATATATATATATATATATATATAAATCTTAGTACAACTTATAAAGTTTAGGATAAATTACACTAACATCCCTATACATTGGTCTAATTACAGAGACACCCCTCAATTTTTTGAAATTACACCGACATCCATTACTATTTACCTACTCATTTCACAAAGTATCCTGATGGTTATCATCATTATTAGCAATGTCAAAAAAATGATGACATCATCAACTATTTATACTTTAATACTCATATTAGCCCTGGATAAATTTAGACTAGCCTATTTATTTTCGTATCGTGTTCGTGTTCGCATTCATATTTCTTTTTTATATCATGGAACCTCTCCATGGTAAGACCACTTTGGATCCATTCTTGAGAGAGTAAACCCCGGATACCTGCAATTACTCGCAAATCATAGGTATCAATTAAATCCGAGAAACACCAGCGAGAGTCAAACCCCTGACGTCCGGGCCTATGGTTTGTCTGGGTTCAACTCCACACCGCTGGGCTACCCGTACAGGTGTAATTGTATTCGTGTTGACTCATATAAATTTTAAATGAAAAAATTTAACCTTAAGATTTAAGTCTAAGGTTCTATTATTACTTAAGTGAATCCATTCTCGTACTTTTTAGATAAACTAAAAATTAACTTAATAAACATAGCAATAATAATGAGTAAAAATATTTTTTTTATACAATAATTATGTTAGTGCTTAATAATTAATATTTTATTTTTATAATATCAGTTAAACATATGGATCATTGCAATTCCGTGTTGTTCGTGTTGACATACAAATGAGAAAATAGAGGAAATTTGATACGCTTAAATAAAACGGGTTGATTGTGTCAATTTCATGTTTGACGAATTTAACCCAAAAATGATCCATTTATTAGTATTTAAATATATGAGAGAATGATAAATAAAAAAATGATGTATGGTAAGGGTAATTATGAAAAATTGTATTTTTTATTATATTTGTTAAGGGACAAGACCTAACATGGGGTATCAGTGTAATTTCAAAAAATTGAGGGAGTGTTCATGTAATTAGACTAATCTACATGACTGTCAATATAATTTATCCTAAAATTTATTGTGATTGAAGAATTATATTGATAAAACATAAATTGATTTAAAAAAGTTATATATATGATTATTTTTTATCTTAAAAATGAAAGGGTTCAACTTTCCGATGAAAAATAATATATATATATATATATATAGTTAATCAAAAAATAAATATTTATACATAGAAAACAAATAATTAAAAGAGATGTTACAGTTATTTTGGAGATTTAAATATATAAGGATATGATAGTAATTTAGATATTTAATTGTGAAATGATAAAATGGTTTTTACAATCTTTTATAAAGGTAAAATAGAGATTTAAAAGTTTTTAATCTAAGGTACTTTTTTAGTAATATAAATCGATAAACACATACACAGACACCCCTGTTGGGCATGTTATACCATCTTAAAAAAATGGCATGTGGTCACTTCTGTCAAAAAAACTTGACATTACATCTATGTAGGGATCAAAGTGACAGAAATTGATTACTTTAGCGATCAAATTAATAAAATTAATTCAATAAGACCTAAATTAATAAAAAAAATATATAGTATTAATTCTTAATTCAATATAACACCGAAAAATAACACGGTGTGATGTGATAAGTCGTAAAAGCTACATGTTTCTTAATCTCCATTTCTTAGAGACTGTGTTTAGATGAATTTTTTTTTAGCAACTTGGTTACAATAAGGACTAAAAATGTAGGGACCAATAATAAGTACTCAAAATGTTGTCTTTTAATTTTACGCGTAGCCGTAGATAGTGGGATGAAAATTTTGGGTTTAGATGGAAATTTCATAGCATCTTCTTGATGGAAAACCTCTTTCCACATTGTAGATACATAATTATCTGGGCTTTTTACACTTTATATCCTAATTTTTTTTAAAATTTTCATTTCACACTCTTAGGTCCTGTTTGTTGCGTGGGTTTGAGAGGGATTGATGTTTAGGATTTGGGAAAAATAGTTCAAGGACCCTCAAATCTTATGTTTGGGCTAAAATTTTAATTTTGGGTTATCAAACCTAACCTGCAGCTGCCCCAGATATTTAATTTATTTGTAATGCAATATAGAGTAAATTGACTTCTGAGTAAATATTTACTGAGACTTTTTTTATGTTAGTTCTATTTTTTTTTTTTTAGTTGAACCTCGACAGTATGATGACTATGTTAGTTCTAATTAGGTATATAGCTATATGCATTTTTAGTTTATATTTATGGAACTTTGATTATTAAAGTTGAATTTTCTCTATCTCTTCATTGAAATTTGTCTCCACGAGAATCGTCATATAAGTAACACTTTGTTGAGCATATATGCAAAGTACGGGGGGTATCCATCTATATGAGTTTTTTCTTTTTCTTTTTCTTTTTTTGGTATTTTTTTCTTCAATCATAATATAGCTATATTAGAATTACTCTATTTGTAATTCATATACATTTATCTATATCTATATCTATACTTACTTATAAATATCAACATTTGTTCAAAAAATTTCATTTTCTATTTTATCCATTGCTTTTATTATAAAGTCAATAATACCCATATATTAGTTTTCTTTAATTTTTATTTCTTATATTTATTTAATTTTTAAGTTCTTTTAAACTCTTTTATTCACAATATTTGACTTTTAAATTATATATTACTTTCATTCAATTTTTATTTTCTTTATATATTTGTCTTCTAAGTTTTTTTAGAATCTATTATTAACCGTATTTGATTTTTAAATTCTTTTGGACTCATTTATTAGTATTACACTTATATGCGATTTTCTATTTCTATGTCTATATTTATATTAAGAAATAAAGTTCAATCTATATTCTTTTATTCTACTATCCAATATACATTATAATTGATTTTTGGGTATACAACAATATCATATTATCACAATACAAACAATAATAGTGTAATTTAATTAATTTTTATGACAAAAATGTAATAAATTTATAATTTAATTAGATGTGCAAATACTCAATAATGACCGTTTTTAGATTTGGCAATAATTAAAATTACATAATTTATTATTCAATTTAATTATACATATAATTTAATTTTTTTTATAAAAAATATTATTTAAATAGATTCACGTGCATTGCTAGTAATAATAAATAAGTGTTACGTACTGAGAAAACAAAAAATATTACAAAAATATATAATGTTAGAGTTTGGCGACAAGGTATAAATTGGTGACAGTAATATATTTAAATAAATAATGAAGAATATTTAAAACTATTGAAAAAAATTAACACAATCAATTGAATTAGTTAAGAAGTACGAGAGATTATCGGACTTTTGTTACCTGTGTGGTCGAATTGGTCATGCGCAAAGTCAATGTATGGATCGAGGCAAGTTGGGCTCAAAAAGCCAGTTTGGCCCTGAGTTGCGAGCCCAGAGTAGCTCCTCTTCGGGTTTTTTCAGAGAAACTTGGTCTCTCAAGACTGGCCAAAATCTAGAGAAAAAAGAAAAACTTAAAGAGAAGCTTCAACATGACAGACGTGAAGTTGCCCCTTCAGCTCTTCCTTGGTTTGAACCAAGCAGAGTTCCACCGAGTAGGCCTCTTGAAGATCCTGTCGTTTCTATTGGAGAGCCCCCATATCAGTGCAGGGATGATCCAGATGGGAATGAGCAATCTCATATAAGTGGTTTGGGCTGCAATATAACCCCTTTGGCGATGATTCCTTATTTGGGAGGGGAGCACACCTGGTCTCAGAACTCTGTTCAGGCTGCTTCCAATGAGGATTCGGGGATATTGGTGGCTGTAAAAAGGGGATCTTACTATGTGTTTGAGCCAACGGAAAGTAAGGATACCCAGAATCCTAATGCACAAGCGATTTATGTTATTACTGACAGTGAAACAGAGGATATTGGTGATCAAATGGATGTTCATTTTCAAAATATGTCGTTAAAAAGGAAAGCCCACTCGGAGGTTGAGGTGTCTACTGCTCACTTGGGTCGTAAAAGTCACAATTGTCTTCCCTTTCATTCCCCACAAATTCCCCTCCAAACTTCTCCCCAGCCTGACCAAGCCCTGTATCATGTTTTCTCAGACCATGAGGGTGGCAAAGATTGTTCTCCTAATATCCAACGAAAAAGGTACAAGCGTAAGACTAAGAGGAGATTGTCTGCCATTTCCAATTCTAGGCTTCGCTTAACACATATGGGAACTATGGAGCCTCCTTTGCAGCAGCAGCATGATGATCCGAATGAAGTAGGCAAGGAAGGTGGGGGGGAAAATAATGTCAATAGAAGTATGTCTTACTGGTTCTCTCAGCCCTTCTATGCTTTATCAGAGGCGCAAAATTCCATCTGTCAACCGGAAAAGGTGGTGGTGGCTGACCTGCAATAGCCACAAGATCCATGTTAGTCCTCTCTTGGAACTGTCAGGGAGTTGGGCGACCCCGGACAGTCCGTAATCTACGAGGGTTAGTCGAGACTCATCGCCCCTCAATCTTCTTTCTTATGGAGACTAAGAATAATTTTCATAAGTTGGACCGTTTGAGAAAATCATTACAGTTTCACTATGCTGAGTATGTGGAGCCTGTGGGTCTTTTGGGAGGTTTGACGTTATGGTGGAGGGATGATATCAATGTCCAAGTCTCTGAAAAAAATTCAAATCTCATCAATGCGCAGTGTAGCTCTCAACAACATCCTATACAGTGGAAATGTTCTTTTGTCAATGGGGATTCTAAAGTGGAGAAACGTCAAAGAACTTGGACGCATCTTAGGGCTATGGCAAGGTTTATGGATTGCCCTTGGCTGGTGGTGGGGGATTTTAATGTGATTGGTTCGGTTCATGACAAACAAGGGGGCTCCCCTTCCTGTCTTTTAAGGATTGAGGAATTATCTTCTCTTTTATCTTATTGTTGCTTGTTGGATTTGGGTTTTAATGGACCTCGCTTTACTTGGTCTAATAACAGACCAGGTGGTGCTAACATTCAAGAGAGAATCGATCGTGCTGTGGTAAACTGTATATGGTATGATTCTTTCCCCTTAACGATGGTGTGACATGAAGCCAGGATGGGTTTTGATCATAGCCTTCTGGTGGTGGAGTTTGGGGCACCTAAAAGGAAGAGGCCATCTTATTTCAAACTTGAATGTATGTGGCTGGATGATCCAGACTATGAAAGTGTGATTAAGTCCTGTTGAAGATCTAATTTGCTCAGTTCCCCTTTTCTTAATGTAATGAGTAATCTTGAGCAGTGTCTATCTAGCTTGCTGTCTTGGAGCAGATCTAAATTTGGTAATAACAGAATTATTCTTCGATCTCTTGAACAAGAGTTGGTCTTTGTGTAGTCTCTGGAACCTTCTGAAGAAAACTTGCTAAGGGAAGCCAACCTTTGTTCTCATATTGATGGGATTCGTAATAGGGAAGAATACGAGATTCTCTCAACTGTTTTGGATGCAGCGCTCAAGGATCAAGTGGTTGAGGGGGGGATTAGAATACGAGATTCTTTCATCTCTCTACCATTCAGAGACATCATCGAAATCATATCTTTAAACTCAAAAAGAATGAGGAGGAATGGATTGAAGGGGAGGAGGAAATTGCATCTCATATTAAAGCCTATTTTCAGGATCTGTTTGCGACAATGGGGGAGGGGAATTGGGATGAAGCTTTAAGTGCTGTTAGGTCAAAAGTTACTAGCCCCATGAATTATAACCTTCTCTGTAGACCTTCCATGTCTGAAGTTTGGGGAGCTGTTTCTGAATTGGGTGCCCTCAAAGCCCCAGGTCCAGGTGGTTTTCCAGGCATTTTCTTTCATCAATTCTGGCATATTGTTGGGCAAGATATCTTCCTTATGGTTTGTGATTTTTTTGAAGGTGGTCAATTGCTGCTTGGGTGGAACCACACTAATCTTGTTTTGATCCCAAAGGAGGAATCACCTGAAGTTATTTCACAATTTAGACCTATTGCCTTATGTAATTTTGTGTATAAAGTGCTTTCTAAAGTTATGGCTAATAGAATGAAAATTTTCTTGGGTTCTATTATTTCCCCTAATCAATCTACTTTTGTTCCTCATCGTCATATACAAGATAGTATCTTCATTGCTAATGAGATTATTCATCATCATAAGGGTAAAAGGAGTGGTTTGGTTCCAGAGCTGGCCATTAAGCTGGATATCAACAAAGCGTATGATCGAGTTGAATGGGATTTTTTGGAGGCTACGATGTTTTCTTTGGGCTTTGATCAACGTTGGGTGAACTTGGTAATGCAGTGTGTTTCATTTGTTTCTTATCAAGTGGTTTTGAATGGTGTCCGAATGTGTTCAATCAAACCGCATAGGGGAATTCGTCAAGGGGATCCTCTCTCTCCATATTTATTCCTCTTTGTTGCGGATGTTCTTTCATCCATGATCTGCAAGGGAGTGGAAGATCAACGTCTTTTGGGTTTAAAAGTTCGTCGACGAAGTCCTGTTATTTCCCATCTACTCTTTGCTGATGACTCCCTCTTTTTCTTAAAGGCTAAGGAAGGTTGTATCAATGAATTTATTCGTCTTCTTCAACTTTATTGTGTTGTTTCGGGTCAAAGTGCCAATCTTGCAAAATCTGGTATTATGTTTTCTACCAATTTTTCAGAGGATCAGAAATCCTTCTTTTGTCATCTTCTTGGGCTGAACCCACTTCCTCCTCAGGCTCGTTATTTGGGAATTCCCTCTATGTGGGGTTGATCCAGGAATGAGGTTTTTGGTTATATTTTGGAGAAGGTGCTTACAAAGCTCCAAGGTTGGATGGGTTCTTGCTTGTCTCAGGCTGGGAAAGAGGTTTTAATTAAATCTGACATTCAAGCCATTCCTAATTACGCCATGTCTATGGTGGCTTTCCCTAACTCTTTTTTTGTGATAAATTGAATAGATATGTAAGGCAATTTTGGTGGAGGAATAATGAAATGAGTAATGGCATTTGCTGGAAGAAATGGAACCAGTAACTGAGTCCAAGGCTGGGGGTGGTATGGACTTCAAGGACTTTAAAATTTTGAACCAAGTCCTGTTGGCCAAACAAGGTTGGAGATTAATTTCTCATCCAAATTCATTATTGGCGAAATTTACCAAGGCCATCTATTTCCCTAATGATGATTTTATACATGCTAGATGTGGGCGTAGGCCTTCTTGGGGCTGGAGCAGTCTTCTTCATGGTTGGTCTCTTCTTAAACAAGGCTTGATGTGGCAGCTTGGTGATGGGCATGATATTAATTTTTGGACGGATAAATGGATTCCCCTTTCCCCTTCTCGGATGGTTCAATCTCCTGCTCCTTCTAATTCCCAGTTTGTCAAGGTGGCAGATTTTCTTAAAGTGAATTCCATGGGTTGGGATTTTCCCTCTTTATCCTCAGCTGTCTCTAGTACTGATCTCAAGGCTAGCACTGCCATTCCTTTATCAAAATGCGGTGCTGCTGATCGTCGAATATGGTGGCCGGATGGAAAGGGGGTCTATTTTGTCAAGTCTGGTTATCGAATGGGTTTTTTGTGCTCGAATGCCTAGCTGCAATGTGGCTCTTCTGTTTCCCCTAACCTTAAACTTTGGAAGACCATTTGGCATATGAAGGCCCTTCCAAAGATTAAACATTTTTGGTGGAAGGCCGGTCATAATATTTTGGCGTCTAAGGAAAATCTTTTTAAGAGGAAATGCACCCCCTCCCTCTGCTGTCCCATTTGTTTGTCATCCCTGAAATCAATTGAACATTTGTTGTTTGAATGTGATTGGACCTAGAGAGTTTGGTTTGGGATGAACTTGTCGGTTGGGTGGGAGATTCACTCATTCCTTTCTGTTGCTCAGCGTTCCAGTTGGATTTTGGAATAGGTTGGGGATGCTCAGGGATGGTTGGAGGTTTTAGGAAAGGTGGCTACTGTGGGCTAGGTCATTTGGAAGGCCAGGAATCAAAAGATTTTTTGTGATGATGATGTTAATGCCTTCGCTTCGGTTCTTCGAGCACAACACCTGTGGGCTGATCAATTTAGGTTATGTGACACCCCAAATTCATGGGGTCCGTTAATTTTCCATCAACCCACGGAATGCCCGTGGATACCGTATAACTCGATATCGTACCGTTGTGTCCCATTTACCGGGATTCATAATTTAACGAAATCCGAGCAGAGTCTCCTTTGTACAGAAAGCTCTACCCCAAAACACAATCTGTGCAATCAACATTTACATGACCCATCCGAGGTCCAATATAATACCATAACCACACAGGCTCTATTTTATACATAAAACTTGACCACACCGGGTCCAATCATCATATTTATATCAAAATATGTAAGGTTATATTAAAACAGTCCATATATACTCTATTACAATTCCTTTACACATTACATGCCAAAATTTAATTACAAATCTACTTTTACAAAAAAAAATGGATTGGAAGCCACAAGTCGACTTTTCTTCAACCATGTGACCCGGATTGTGAGCCGTCCATTGGTGCATGACCCACACCTGAAATGTTTCCCGTATAGGGTGAGCCAATGCCCAGTAGAATAATCCCTACAGAGGCTACTCATCACCTAAAATGCATATGCAATGTATAAATGCAACATTTCACAACAAGTATTCCCTCCAACAATAACATATAATACAATGTTGGAAAATCATGATGTCATGCCAAGTAATGAGATGAAACTCACCCATGCATGCTATCCCGAGCCCACACCGACTCCCACAACACAATGCGACACTTACGTGTAAAACAAACGTCTTTGATGAAACACATCCAAAGATCATTTTGAAATCAACCATATGTCATAAAACTAATTCATTCTTGGATGTTTCCCATCAAATGAATAATTTATATATCAAAATCATGTGCCTTTATGGGGTATCGGATTCAGGAATCGCACCTCCGGCTCCGTACGCCGTTACACTTTTCTGGAATTTCACCGCCGGTAAGTGTATGAACCAAGTGGTCGGGTTTTTCACCCGAGGGAGTGTCTAGCCCTACTTGCTATACCCGACACAAGTTTTCTTATGCATGTCACCGTGCGACTCCGTAGGACATTCCATCCCACTTTCCCGAGCCTACCATCAAGAACCAATGTTGGTGTTGATCACCCCATGCAACCCTACACCCACACTCATGCATGTAGCCCATGAATGTGATGTTAATTCCATGTCCATATTGCAATGCATGCCAAATGACAATTTTTAAATATCATTGTATACCATGACAATTAATATCATTTGCATATAATCACATAACCATTTCAAGTTCAATATATCCAAGAGCATATATCAACACTCCATCAACATGATAACACATAATACATGCTAATATTACATTTCATTCACAAGGCATAATATAAAACACAAAGCATGCCCACATGATCCCAATTTTCAAGGGATTACATAAATACTTCCATATACCAAAATCAAGCCAAGATTTTATATGGATCATTCAAACAAAATAAAAATCAGAATATATGATTTTTATATAACCAATTATCTAAACATTCAAGAAATCACAAACTAGCACTTTCTAACTACCAATTCACACTAAAATTGATCCTACCCATTTCCATAGCACCAATCATAATGGAAAAATATTAGAAATACCCAAAACAGCCCACATGAACCCTATGGACACCTTAGGTTAGAAATAGGTCCGAGTAGGAGGAACCCTACCTTTTGAAGCGTAAAGAATTTGTAGGAAGCCTCAAGAACAAGATTGAAGTCAAAAGCTTAGATTTCTTCAAAATCCTCCCTTTGAATCTTCGGTGAAAATCTTTGTTTTTGGTACCCACGCGTAGCTCTCGTCGCGTAGATCGACTTTAATTCTTGGCCCGACGAATTCCGACCGACGGAACTCCGAGAATCGGCGAAAGAAAGCTTGAAGAATTTTATTTTTTCTCCTTAGCTCTTTGGTTTGATCCAGCCGGCAGCAAATGAAGAAAATGAAGAGCAAATATCTGATTTGCTCACTTTTATACCTTCTAAACACTTGGCCCTCGTCGCGCCAAGTGTCATCCTTTGTCCGGGTCCGTTTTCATCCCGAAACGATTAAATTTCGTACCGATTTAAACTCAAAATATTTTATATGAACTTTATTTAAAATATTTTTTAAATTTTCAAATTTTTATAAAAATTTCGTTTTTAGGGGTCATCGAACACCCGTCACCTCGAAAAACGTGAAAAATCTGACTATCTCAGAATTCGACGAAATTTGTCTGGGTAACTAGATTTCGTGAGACGAATCCAACGGTGAGGTCCGTTTCATCATCCGAGGTCTATAAAAATACCAGTTTTTTTTTTTTTTTTTAACTCACACTATAATGGCAAATTACCATTTTCCGTTTTTTTTTTTGAAAAAGTTAAAATTTTTCCCGGGTTTCACATTCTTCCTCCCTTAAAAGAATTTCGTCCCCGAAATTCACATACACATGCACATACAATCACATGCATATGCAAAAGTCAATTAATGGTAAATGACCAGAAGAATATACCTCCATCCTCGAACAAGAAAGGATAACTAGTACGGACAGTGTCCTCGCGCTCCCATGTCACCTCCTCTACTCCTCGATGCTGCCACAGCACCTTCACTAGCCGCACGGTCTTGCCTCGCAAAATTTGTTCCCGGCTATCCATGATGTGCATNTAATTCTTGGCCCGACGAATTCCGACCGACGGAACTCCGAGAATCGGCGAAAGAAAGCTTGAAGAATTATATTTTTTTCTTCTTTGCTCTTGGGTCTGATCCAGCCGGCCAAATGAAGAGAAAATATCTGATTTTTCAGATATTTGCCCACTTTTATACTTTCTAAACACTTGGCCCTCGTCGCGCCAAGTGTCGTCCTTTGTCCGGGTCCATTTTCATCCCGAAACGATTAAATTTCGTACCGATTTATGCTCAAAATATTTTATATGAAATTTATTTAAAATATTTTTCAAACTTTCAATTTTTATAAAAATTTCATTTTTAGGGGTCATCGAACACCCGTCACCTCGAAAAACGTGAAAAATCTAACTATCTCAGAATTCGACGAAATTTGTCTAGGTAACTAGATTTCGTGAGACGATTCCAACGGTGAGGTCCGTTTCATCATCCGAGGTCTATAAAAATACAAATTTTTTTTAACCCACACTATAATGGCAAATTACCATTTTGCCATTTTTTTTCAAAAAAAGTTAAAATTTTTTCCGGGTTTCACATTCTTCCTCCCTTAAAAGAATTTCGTCCCCGAAATTTACATACACATGCACATACAATCACATGCATATACAACAGTCAATTAATGTAAATGACCAGAAGAATGTACCTCCATCCTCGAACAAGAAAGGATAACTAGTACGGACAGTGTCCTCGCGCTCCCATGTCACCTCCTCTACTCCTCGATGCTGCCACAGCACCTTCACTAGCCGCACGGTCTTGCCTCGCAAAATTTGTTCCCGGCTATCCATGATGCGCATCGGTCCCTCCTCGAAAGTCCCATCAGCATCAACAACAAGCTCTCCCCAATCCACCACATGAGTCGGATGTGGGGTGTACTTCCGAAGCATAGAGACATGGAATACTGCATGAACACTCGATAGATTTGGTGGTAATGCCAACCGGTAAGCAACTGTACCCACTCTCTCAAGTACCTCGAAGGGCCCGATGTATCTCGGTGACAACTTCCCCCGCTTACCAAACCGGACCACTCCTCTCTTAGGCATAACCTTCAAGAAGACATGATCTCCCACCTCAAACTCTAGAGGTCGCCGCCGTCTATCAGCATAACTCTTTTGCCGGCTTTGAGCCGTGAGAAGACGCTTCCGATCAAGTCCACCTTCTCCGAGGTGTCTCTGATCAATTTCGGACCCGTAGAAGACCTCTCTCCTACCTCCGTCCAACAAACCGGGGAACGACATGGCCTCCCATATAGTGCCTCATAGGGTGCCATCTCTATGCTCGCCTGGTAACTGTTATTGTATGCAAACTCCACCAAGGATAAGTGATCTTCCCAGCTACCCTTAAGATCTAGGACGCATGCCCGTAGCATGTCCTCTAAAGTCTGGATAGTCCTCTCAGACTGACCGTCTGTCTGGGGATGAAAAGCAGTGCTCATCATTAATTGTGTCCCCATGGCTCGCTGAAAACTCTCCCAAAAATGAGCCGTAAACCTGGGATCCCGGTCCGATACAATAGATACAGGTACTCCATGTAGACGGACAATCTCCCGTATATACAACCTGCAGAATTCCTCCAATGTGAAGGTCATCCGCACAGCCAAAAAGTGTGCCGACTTAGTAAGCCGGTCACTATCACCCACACCGCGTCATGACCCCGCGATGTCCGTGGCAAATGGGTCACAAAATCCATCGTGATATGCTCCCACTTCCACTCAGCTACCTCCAAAGGCTGGAGTAATCCCGCTGGTCTCTGGTGTTCAGCCTTAACCTGCTGACACGTGAGACATCGACTGACAAAATCGCCAACCTGCCTCTTCATTCCACTCCAGTAATACTGGCGACGAAGATCATGATACATCTTCGTGCCCCCTGGATGAACTGCAAAACGGGAGCAATGAAACTCCCTAAGGATCTCCTCCCTCAGATCTGCCAATTGAGGAACCACAACCCTTCCTCGATATCGAAGACTACCATCTGAGTGAGTAGCCCAGCCCTCGTCACCCATACCTGCCTGTACACGGTCCCGGATGGACAATAGCTCTGTGTCCTGACTCTGGGACTCAATCACCCTGCTCAGTAGAGACGGTGTAGTCACCAAACTCCCCAAAGTACCCTGAGCCTGACCCATATAACATAGCCCGAACTGTCCCACAGTCTCGAGCATCTGCCACTCCCGGGAAGCTACACTAGCCAAAACTCTCCGTGACCTTCGGCTAAGTGCATCAGCCACCACGTTTGCCTTACCAGGATGGTAATGCAAAGTGAAGTCATAGTCCTCTAAATACTCCATCCACCGGCGTTGCCTCATGTTGAGGTCCCGCTGTGTGAAAATATACTTCAAACTCTTGTGGTCCGAAAATACTTCAAACTGCTCACCATACAGGTAGTGACGCCAAGCCTTCAAGGCAAAGACAATGGCTGCTAACTCCATGTCATGTGTGGGGTAATTCTGCTCGTGATTCTTTAGCTGTCGAGAACCATAAGCTACTACCCTCCCAGACTGCATCAAAACACATCCCAGCCCGTCCTTCGAGGCATCACAATAGACCGTGTACCTCTGTCCTCGTTCTGGAACTATCAGAATAGGAGCTGAAGTAAGCCTCTTCTTCAACTCTTGGAATGCATTCTCACAAGAATCATTCCACACAAACTTGACATCTTTCCGGGTCAACTTCGTCATAGGTGCAGCCAATCGAGAGAAATCCTCAATAAATCGCCGGTAATACCCCGCCAATCCCAAGAAACTACGTATCTCGAAGACTGACTTCGGTCTCTCCCAATTCATAACTGCCTCAACCTTCTCCGGGTCCACGGATACACCCGAAGCCGACACCACGTGTCCCAGAAATTTCACCTCAGTAAGCCAGAATTCACACTTGCTGAACTTGGCATATAACTGATAATCTCTCAATGTCTGGAGAACAATTCTCAAGTGACTCTCATGCTCCTCCTCAGACTTGGAGTAGATCAAGATGTCATCAACAAAAACCACAACAAATTGATCTAAATAGGGTTGGAACACCCTGTGCATGAGGTCCATGAATGCCGCTGGAGCATTGGTCAATCCAAATGGCATCACTGTGAACTCGAAATGCCCATACCGCGTTCTAAACGCCGTCTTAGGAATATCTTCCTCCCTAACCCTCAACTGATGGTAACCGGTTCGAAGATCTATCTTGGAATAGACCCGTGCCCCCCTCAGCTGATCAAACAAGTCATCAATCCTCGGCAAAGGATACCTATTCTTGATAGTGACCCTATTCAACTTTCGGTAATCAATACACAACCGAAGAGTCTTATCTTTCTTCTTAGCAAACAGAACCGGAGCGCCCCAAGGTGAAGTGCTCGGTCTAATAAACCCCTTGTCCAACAATTCTTGCAATTGTACCTTGAGTTCTTGCAACTCAGTAGGCGTCATCCTGTGTGGTGTCATAGAGATGGGAGATGTATTGGGATGCAACTCTATAGTGAAGTCCACGTCCCTATGTGGAGGTAATCTCGGTAGTTCATCCAGAAAATTATCCTCATAATCACACACAACCCGAGGTAGACTTAACTCCTGCCTCGCCTCGTCTTCAAGGGTCAGGCTTGCTAGCCAACCCATCAGCTGCCCGTGCCATCTGGAGTCGTATACTGCTTGGGGTAAAGCATCGTGCTTATCCCCTTGAAACATGAAACAAACCCTATCCGGTGTGTAAGCAGTGATTCGCTTTCGATCACAATCAATGACGACTCGGTGTGCCGCCAACCAATCCATCCCAAGGATCTCATCGAACTCCGACATATCCATGACCCGAAGGTCCATAGTGAGTAGAATCCCTAAGATCTCCAACTCACACCCCCGACATATCTGATCAACCCTCACCCTAGCACCTAGGGGAGAACTCACATGCAATGGCTCTTTCAAGGTCTCAACCTCTAAGCCCAAGTCATCCACAAAAAATGCAACAATAAATGAATGAGATGTACAATGCATGCAATGGTCTAGTCCCAATGCCCAACAAGCTTTAGGTAAATCGTATAACCTAGGCTCTAATACCAAGCTGTGACACCCCAAATTCATGGGGTCCGTTAATTTTCCATCAACCCACAGAATGCCCGTGGATATTGTATAACTCGATATCGTACCGTTGTGTCCCATTTACCGGGATCTATAATTTAACGAAATCCGGGCAGAGTCTCCTTTGGACAGGAAGCTCTACCCCAAAACACAATCTGTGCAATCAACATTTACATGACCCATCCGAGGTCCAATATAATACCATAACCACACAGGCTCTATTTTATACATAAAACTTGACCACACCGGGTCCAATCATCATATTTATATCAAAATATGCAAGGTTATATTAAAACAATCCATATATACTCTATTACAATTCCTTTACACATTACATGCTAAAATTTAATTACAAATTTACTTTTACAAAAAAAAAATGGATTGGAAGCCACAAGTCGGCTTTTCTTCAACCATGTGACCCTGATTGTGAGCCGTCCATTGGTGCATGACCCACACCTGAAATGTTTCCCGTATAGGGTGAGCCAATGCCTAGTAGAATAATCCCTACAAAGGCTACTCATCACCTAAAATGCATATGCAATGTATAAATGCAACATTTCACAACAAGTATTCCCTCCAACAATAACATATAATACAATGTTGGAAAATCATGATGTCATGCCAAGTAATGAGATGAAACTCACCCATGCATGCTATCCCGAGCCCACACCGACTCCCACAACACAATGCGACACTTACGTGTAAAACAAACGTCTTTGATGAAACACATCCAAAGATCATTTTGAAATCAACCATATGTCATAAAACTAATTCATTCTTGGATGTTTCCCATCAAATGAATAATTTATATTTCAAAATCATGTGCCTTTATGGGATATCGGATTCAGGAATCGCACCTCCGGCTCTGTACGCCATTACACTTTTCTGGAATTTCACCGCCGGTAAGTGTATGAACCAAGTGGTTGGGTTTTTCACCCGAGGGAGTGTCTAGCCCTACTTGCTATATCCGACACAAGTTTTCTTATGCATGTCACCGTGCGACTCCGTAGGACGTTCCAGCCCACTTTTCCGAGCCTACCATCAAGTACCAATGTTGGTGTTGATCATCCCATGCAACCCTACACCCACACTCATGCATGTAGCCCATGAATGTGATGTTAATTCCATGTCCATATTGCAATGCATGTCAAATGACAATTTTAAATATCATTGTATACCATGACAATTAATATCATTTGCATATAATTACATAACCATTTCAAGTTCAATATATCCAAGAGCATATATCAACACTCCATCAACATGATAACACATAATACATGCTAATATTACATTTAATTCACAAGGCATAATATAAAACACAAATCATGCCCACATGATCCCAATTTCCAAGGGATTACATAAATACTTCCTTATACCAAAATCAAGCCAAGATTTTATATGGATCATTCAAACAAAATAAAAATCAGAATATATGATTTTTATATAACCAATTATCTAAACATTCAAGAAATCACAAACTAGCACTTTCTAACTACCAATTCACACTAGAATTGATCCTACCCATTTTCATAGCACCAATCATAATGGAAAAGTATTAGAAATACCCAAACAGCCCACATGAACCCTATGGACACCTTAGGTTAGAAATAGGTCCGAGTAGGAGGAACCCTACCTCTTGAAGCGTAAAGAATTTGTAGGAAGCCTCAAGAACAAGATTGAAGTCCAAAGTTTAGATTTCTCCAAATTCTCCCTTTGAATCTTCGATGAAAATCTTTGTTTTTGGTACCCACGCGTAGCTCTTGTCGCGTAGATCGACTTTAATTCTTGGCCCGACGAATTTCGACCGACGGAACTCCGAGAATCGGCGAAAGAAAGCTTGAAGAATTATATTTTTTTCTTCTTTGCTCTTGGAAATATTTGCCCACTTTTATACTTTCTAAACACTTGGCCCTCGTCGCGCCAAGTGTCATCCTTTGTCCGGGTCCATTTTCATCCCGAAATGATTAAATTTCGTACCGATTTAAGCTCAAAATATTTTATATGAAATTTATTTAAAATATTTTTCAAATTTTTATAAAAATTTCGTTTTTAGGGGTCATCGAACACCCGTCACCTCGAAAAACGTGAAAAATCTGACTATCTCAGAATTCGACGAAATTTGTCTGGGTAACTAGATTTCGTGAGACGATTCCAACGGTGAGGTCCGTTTCATCATCCGAGGTCTATAAAAATACCAGTTTTTTTTAACCCACACTATAATGGCAAATTACCATTTTGCCATTTCTTTTCAGAAAAAGTTAAAATTTTTCCCGGGTTTCACAGGTTATCTTCGGCTTCTCCTTCCACTTCAGGTGTCTTTGTTTCTCTTGAGGTACAGTCCCCATTTCCTCCTTCTGGTGTTTTGATTTCCTATGATGCTTCTTTTGATTTTGCGTCGGCTAGGGCAGCGCGTGGTGTGCTTGTGTTACAGAAAGATGGCTCTCTTCTGGCTGGTGTTGCGCGATCCTTCCCTGCTTCTTCCCCTCGATCTGCTAAGGCTGAGGTTATGCGCTAGGCTTGCTTACTGGCTAAAGCTCTTTTGCTCTCTCACATCTCTATTATGAATGACTGTCTTAGTATTATTAAATTAAGTTCTACTGAGGATGTTCCTCCTTGGGATTCCCATGTAATTTTGGATGACATTAGATTTTAGCTCGGGTTCATAACCTGCACTTTTTACACAAGTCTAGAGCCTATAATAAGACTGCTCATTGGGTGGCAATTGCTAACTAACCAGTTCTCTCCCATTGGACTGGTTAGGCTCCCCCCTCCAAAGCTTATGACTTCTATTTTGTCGGATTGTAATATGAATTTTCCTACATAGTTATATACATTTGTCTCGTTTCTGATCAAAAAAAAAAAATTAGTTAAGAAGTTTTAAATATATTATTTCAACCCTCTCTAATAATGATTTTCCCTAACTTTTATACCTAATAAAGTGCAACTTGAGTTCAATAATTAAAATACAGACGAGTTTAAATTAAACACTACTTTTTTTTTTAAAGTACTTATGAAATGTGAGAAGTTTTAGAAGTACTTTTAAAAAGTTATCCCAAATATACTTTTTTTTGGGGGGGGGGGGGGGGGAGGGGGAGAATGGAAATAGACTTGAACCGTTGACCTAAAGAAGACAAAGTCTTCACAAGGTAAAGATTACTATTGGATCAAAGACCCATTAGTAGCCCAAACATACCCTTAGGGGTCTATTTTCCTATTAATTTGGGGTGTTAATATTAGCTATCGAATTAACTTTAAAATAAATTTAAAGGGACATCAACCGCAAAAAGAAAAAAAATCATTTTGTTTATTTTTTGAAATTTAAATTGTATTGTATTTTATTATATAAATAAACACACACACACACTTGTCAAGCACGTGATTAATTTAAAAAAATGATATGTGGTCACTTTTGTTAAAAAAATTTAACATTTCATCTATGTAGAAATCAAAGTGACAGAAATTAATTACTTTAGCGATTAAATTAACAAAATTGATACAATAAGAACTACATTGATAAAAATATATAATATTAATTCTTAATTCAATATGACACCGAAAAATAACACAGTGTGATGTGATAAGTCCTAAAATCCACATGTTTCTTAATCTCCATTTCTTAAGGACTTCGTGTTTGGATGAATTTTTCTTAGCAACTTGGTTCTGACAAGGACTAAAAATGTAGGGACCAATAAGTTCTAAAAAAGTCGTCTTCTCCAAAATCCCCATGACATTACTTGTGGCTTTTAATTTCACACGTAGCCAGTGTGAAAGGCCCTAGCCACCCCTATGTCTCTTAAATCTCCACTTCTTAGAAACTTCAAGGTTTAGATGGAAATTTCGTAGCACCTTCTTGATTGGAAACCTCTTTCCACGTTGTAGAGATACATGACTTTCAAATTATGATGGTTATGGCAATTAAGTTTTTAATTTTTTTATGTCAATTGAACTCTTCTGTCTGCCTCTATTAGAGTGTGTCACTGACGTGACCATATGATACAAAAAAACATAAGGGCTAAATTAATATAATTAGAGAGTTTCAAAGGCTTAATTGGCAAAAAAAAAAGTTCAGGAGCTCAATTGGCATGAGAATCGTAGTTTGAGGGCCATATTTTTACTTATTTGTGTCACATGGCACACTTCACCACTTTCGGTTAGAAAATCTAATGGAGGCAGACAAAAAGACTCAATTGACATAATTAGATACTTTAAAAGGTCAATTAACATAAAAAATTTTAAAATTTAATTTACAAAAATGCCATAGTTTGAGAGTTATATGCATAGAATACCCACAAAAAGTAATTGCAAAAAAAAAAAAAGAGTAAAATAGATTTTTGGTCCCAAATTATGCACTTTGTGTTAGTTAGGCCCTAAATCTTTTAATTGTGTGAATTTGATCCTTCAACTTCTCAATTTATGTCACTTTAGTCTAATAAAAAATGACAGTTGGAATTACTAATGGAGATCGTCATGTGCATCTTACGTGATCACACTTGACGTGCATTTTTTGAAAACTTTAGGAACTGAAGTGACACAAACTTTAAACTTGAAAGACCAAAATGATATAAGTTACAAATTTAAGGAGCCAAAGTCACCCAACAAATGTGGTCACTTGAACTGTTGAATATCTCTGTTAGTCAATTCAATCGGTTATTGTTGATTAGACCAAATTCAATCGGTTATTGTTGATTAGACCAAAGTGACACAATTGAGAAGTTGATGGACCAAATGCATACAATTAAAAGATTGGAGAATAAACTAACGCAAAGCATATAGTTTGAAGAGTAAAAATGTATTTTACCAAAAAAAAAAAAAAAATTGAGGAAGAAAATTCTTAGAAATCCCACGAAAAGTCATTTTTGTAAGAGCAATGTTACATGAACTTAAAAAGTAGACTTGATAATTGCAATCATTGATTTCATTGTGAGTTCTAGTATTTATTAAGACTTACTACCTATTCAATAATTGTGATTATCAAGTTTAATTTTTAAATCTACTTTTTAAATTTATGCAGTAATTCCCTTTTTTTGAAAAACTATCCTCCCACCTAGCTTCCTTATAATGAACTTTCCAAAGTTTGGTTCTTGTCGGAGAAAAAAAATGTTTGGTTGGAGAATGGACATTTGAGTTCCAAAAATCCATACGACTAATAAGTCTACCAAACATAGTTGAAACCAATTTCTCTGCATTTTTCTTCCAAGAAAATTGTCTTTTCCTTAATTCCCACCCTACCTTTTAAGTACCTATTGATGATGCACAACAGTGGATTTATGCACAATCAACAGTCGAGTGTACGATTCTAAGTAATTAATGAAGTAATCAATAAAGCAATTAATGAAGTAATAAATAAAGCAATTAACAACAGAAGGTTAAAGTTAGGTCAACACACATAAGTTTGGTCAAGGTGATCTACTCCACTTCTAAAGACGACAACGGTAGCCAGAGACTTTTATTGATAAAGTAAGATGAGAGAGAGAGCAATGGTAAGCTCTAAGAGAGGTTGGACAACTATGAGAGAGATAGCTTTGTCGATGGTGTGTAGGGAGATGCCCCTCTTATGGAGATGACTTACAATTTATAAGCACAGAACCTTAGTTATGGCGGTGGTGTGAAGGGATAGGTGATTAGTCCTTCGGGGAGAATAGCTATAGCTACGAATATGTATAATTAAAGATAGTCTCGATCTTCGAATAGTTTTCTTATCAATTCACCTAGTTTTATCAAAATTTGCAAATCATACATCCAATTTCCCATGACATAATGAATCCTCCATTATCTAGAGATTGTCACGAAGTGTCCAAATAAACGAAGTGTCCAAATAAAGAAAAACCAATATAAGGATTTCAATTTATTGTTAGATGTTTCTAAAACTTTTCTTTCATGATCTAATTTCAACTACATAAAAAAATGGAAAAAAAAACTTATAAGCAACAAACACAAGATCCATTCAACCCCATATATTCCAACTCTAATTAAAATAAAAGTTAAAGAACATATCTCATTAAGCAAGATAGGAAAACCTATCATATGAAGGATTCATTCATGATTTGTTACTCAAAATAAAGAATCAAACAAAGAAAAGAAAACCCACCCCAAAATCTATAAAACTAAATAGTGATAATTTTCCCGATTAGCTTTGCATGGTTGCTTAGAATATCTAGGTGTTAGTGTTTGGCACTTAGAAAGTCTAGGACAACACTATGTTATCTTTAGGTTGTACATTTGGAGTTATTTGTAACTATTAATCACTAAAATAATATAATAAAATAACATAATTTCCAACATGATTTTATAAAAAAAAAAAAGAAAAAGATATGGTATCAAAAATTTATTTATCGATATCTGATTCTAACTAGAAAGTATATCTCCAAGTAGAACATCTCCAGCTGATATACCCACACTTCATTGAAGCTTTTAGTAGCAATTATTGGAGAGCAGACTTCTTGATGATAGGTCTTTTAATGGTTTGGTCAAAAGATTGATCAGGGCTTCCATGGCTGGAGAACTGATGAAGAAAACGATACTATATGAGAGAAAAATTATGTGCCCTTTTAGTGCCCTTAATGAACAACTTCAATTAATATTTGCACGGAATAAAGTGAATTTATTGTAGCTAAAATAACTTATTTTTGTTGAATTCTTGAATGGTAAAAAAAATACAAACACAAGGATTAATAGTATAGATATAGGAAATGATTCCACTTCCAATAGTAGACTACTGTAAATTAATATTTATTGTTAGAATTTGTAAGGTCTAACAATTTATTATTTATTGTCTTTCTAATTGCTAGTTCCATGATAGTGTGAAGGATGAGGATAGCAAAGATGACTTTTTAGGATTGTTTAAGGGTAAAAATGATAATCAAAAATTTTTCATCTAAGGTATTTTTATTAGTAGTATAGATATAGATTATAACGTCTCATAAGTACTTTAAAAAAAATATAGTTTCAGAACCATCGCCACACCACCATTACCACTACCACCACCACCACCATCACAACTACCATCGCCACCCCACCACCACCATCATCACAACTACCATCGCCACCCCACCACCACCTCCACCGCCCCACCACCATCACCACTACCGCCACCACCATCTCACCACCATAACTACCCCTATTACCACCCCCATTATTTCCATCACCATTACCACCAATGTCATCCCACCACCACCCACCACTATCGTCATCTCATTCTTATATTTATTATCACTACCATCATCATCCCATTACCATTGTCACCCACCACTACTATTGTTGCCCACCACCATCCGTCATCACCCACCACTACCGCCACCCACTGTCATCTACCCCCATCACCACCACCGTTCGCCATCACTCATCACACTATCGAACAGAAGCACTTATCATCGCCCACCATTACCATCGTCACTGCTCACCACCACTATTGTCGAGCCACCACCACCACTGCCAAACACCATCACCATCACCGTCACCCACCACCACCACCACCACCGTCATCAATCTTGGCTACCACTACCACTATTTTCACCCAAGACTCACCACCGCCATCACCGTTGCCACCCACAATTGCCATCACCGCCACCCACCACAACCATCACCGTCTCACCACCAACATTGCCGCCCCCACCACTATTGTCCACCACCACTACCACCGCTCACTCCAACTATAACTAGTGCTTAAATTTTTTTCTCTCTTCTCTATATTTGTGATTTACTTTTGAGTATAAATATAAATATGTTTATTATGTACCATTTTTTCATTACCTCGTGCCTTCAAGTATAGACAATAACTAGTACTCTAATATAATAAAGCATTTCTTGAAAACATGAGGGGGTTATGACCATTGAATTTTTAATTAGGTCTGAAATTATATCTTAATGGAATTTCACTTTTCACAATAATAAAATTAAAAATTCTAAACTAGTAATGAATATAAAAAAAAAAGGTGACCCAATGTGTGGATTCCACTAACTACAAAATTTAGGAATGGTCAAATGTATATGGTCTCATCTCTCATATAAGAAAATGTTTCCTTGACTTGAATTATTGGCGCCTAGGTCATAATAGAGCAATGTTATATTTGCAATTGTTATTGATTAAATTTTTATATTATAAAAATAAATTAGCAATGGTGAAACAAGGGAAAGAGAACAAAGAATTTTAGAATGATTTTTTCCACACATTTTGAGCGATTCGGTTAGCTAAATATTGTTTCAGTTCACTTAATTGAGAATACAAATTTTTATCATAAAAATAAAAAATAATTTGATAAACTAAAATGAATGATATTTTTTTTGTGTAAATTTGAGATATAATAAAAACTAAAAAAAAAAAAAAAATTGCAAAACAATATCGAGTGGAGGCAACAAAGACCTGTGTACCTCCGCCACAGCATGGTCCCCTAGGCCCTAAAGTTCTACCACCGCCACCACAGTCATCACTCAGTGACACCCGTCTAGCTACCACCCACCAACGTCACTGCAGCGGGAAATTTTTTCTGCAATTTTTCCAAGTAGCTTCTATTTCATTGAAGGACTAACTGTTTGCTATCTGACCAAAAAAAAAAAAAGGAGCAACGGGGCTATGAATTCACACTAAACTTTCCGAGTCATATAAATTCTATGAAACAGAGTCGTGAAAGCAATTCCAAAGGGAGTTGTCATTTTGGGATGCCAAATTGCTCATTTATAATCTTAAATAGTATTTTGACACCCCTGAATTATTAATCTGCTCCAAAGGCAGGTGCCAAAATGGGGTGTCATTTTCATATTTTAATTCATCAATCTATATGAATCGTTCGCTCTATATTCATCTAACGGATTTATATTCATCAATCCATTTACAACCTCTCTCTTTCTCTCTCCAGAGTTGCCAAAAATGCCACCCCAAGAACCTTGATGCTATTTTTCAACCCCATATGTCACCTCCCTTGGAGTGAAAATTTTTTATTTTGTAGAGGCAATCCCATATGCCACCCCTTGGAGTTGCTCTTAGGCCACGAAATTTAGGGGCAAGTCATGTGCACAAATAATTAGTTTTTTATAAATTCCTTAGAAGTTTGAAGCCTCTTATTTGACTAAAATTCTTAATTGAAAAGTCACAGTGCCTTCTACGAATTTCGATGCTTGAAGTGCACCATTCAACACGACACAAAAAAAATGAGAATTGTGCAATCAATATTTGTTATTTATATATGTGATGATGTCGTTGAATCTTAACCACACGATTCTCATTACATATTTCTAGTATATAACTTCACATGGTCTGGACAAGCAACGTATACCATTGTGGTGTTGGACTAGGTTAGAATTTGTTAATTGGTATGACAAGTCACATTCATATTCTTGATTTTTCTTGTTCAAACCATGTTCAAAAAAGACCAAATTTGATTGTCTCTCCTTATGAATAGTAATCTTTGCAATTTATGCCTAAATTCTAGGCAAGAAAATTGGTGAATTCCGCTTTCCTTTATTGACTATGTTGCATCGAAAACGCTTGTTCTATGCATGATTTTCAAGCAAAGTTTGGCTCGTACGGCTGCGGGTGGTAGCGGTTTGTAACTGAAACTCTTTGTGCACATCAGGCGGACCCATTGGATTTAACGTCGGTTCCAAAGGAGGTATGGTAATAAAGTTTATGATTTTTTTGGGTCAAGATATAAGCTTTTAAAATCTAATTACAATCAAGAAAAAAGTTATGATCAATTCTAAAGTATTAGGGTTGATCTTAAGAAGTATAATTTTTTTGGGTCATATTATAATTTTTAATCTTCAAGTTATCACTTTTTGTGGACCAAGTTATAACTTTGAGGATCTTTGACAGTGATTCTGATAATTTTTAGTATTAATCAAAAAAATTCTGAATGATCTTAAAAAAATTGTACAAACTCTTAAAAAGTTATTCATAGGGGGTATTGTTTCAAAATTTTGTTTTGGACTTGTTTGGACACAGATTTTGGAACAACAGTACCATAAAATTCTCCTATAATTGTGGTCAGAAATTGCACTGGGGCAACCTTTGTCTCTCTCCTCATTAGGGCAACTCCTGCTCATTAGGGCTACCTTTTGTCTTAATCAACAAGAAATTGAATATTGTGCCAAAAAAAAAAACAAGAAATTGAATTATCCACCATCGAGAAGACTTTTGAGTTTTGTCATTGAGAGGACTTCAACGAGAGTAATACTATTTGGATCTAAAAATTTGACCTAATTTACTGACATAATGATGTGGGTTCATAAGAATCATAGGATCAATACCAAGTTTCGATGTTTGATGGGGTCTACAGTGAATTCAAAGGTTAGATTAAATTAGATCAATAAATTAGGTCACAATACCTTTGCTCCTTCAATAATATATACAAGTTAGGGTCAGACTACAATACCGATATTTTCTTTTCGGTACGGTACAGAAATTTCATTTGGACCATTGATTTAATTTATCTGTTTTTGTAGCCGTTGATCAAGTTTGAGAAGTGGATACCGGTTACCTGCTAAACTGATAATGGAAAAGAGTAGGGGAATGTCACAAATAACCTCACCCAAAAACGTTGGAACCGCTACCAAAAAGTTGAACCCCTTTAAACTAAAAAAAGTTGGAACCCTCCCAACAAAACCTACCCAAAAAGGTTGGAACCCTACCAAAAAGGTTAAAACCCACTCCAAAAAATGTTGAACCCCTCCCCAAGAGTTGTAATCCATATCCAAAAAAGTTGGAACCCCTCCTTTAAGAGTTGGAATCCGTACCCAATAGTTGGAATCTCAACCCAAAAAGTTGAAATCCCTAACCAAAAAAGTTGAAACCCTTTTCCAACTGTTAGAACCACCTACTGTTAAAACCCTCAAGAGTTGGAATCTCCAAAAACGTTCGAACCTCCCCATAAGAGTTGGAACCGCTAACCAAAAAAGTTGAAATCCATCCCAAAATAGTTGGAACCTTAACCAAAAATGTTGAACTCCTAACCAAAAAAATTGGAACCTAACCCAATTAGGTTAGAACCCTCACCCAAAAAAGTTGGAACCGCTACCAAAAAGTTGAACCTTTTAAACTCAAAAAAGTTGGAACCCTACCAACAGTTGGAAACCTACCCAAAAAGGTTGGAACCCACTCCCAAAAATGTTGGAACCCCTCCCCAAGAGTTGTACTCCCTACCCAAAAAAGTTGGAATCCCTCCCCCTTAAGAGTTGGAATCCGTACCCAATAGTTGGAACTTCTACCCAAAAAGTTGAAATCCCTAACCAAAAAAGTTGGAACCCATAACCCAAAAAATTGGAACCCCTGCCAAGGAACCTCTACCCAAAAAGTCTGAACCCTACCCAAAAAAGTTGAAACCCTCCCCCCAACTGTTAGAACCACCTACTGTTAGAACCCTCAAGAGTTGGAACCTCCAAAAACGTTGGAACCCTCCCCACAAGAGTTGAAACCACTAACCAAAGAAGTTAAAATCCATCCAAAAAAGTTGGAACCCCTATCCAAAAAAATTGGAACCTACCCCAATTAAATTAGAACCCCTACCTAAAAAATTAGAACCCCTACCGAAGAGTTGGAAACCTCTACCCAACAAGTTGAAACCCCTAACCAAAAAAGTTGTAACCCTAACAAAAAAAGTTGGAACCCTACCCAACTGTTACAACCCACCTATTTATTAGAACCCCAAGAGTTGGAACCTCCAAAAACGTTGGAACCCTACCCACAAAAGTTGGAACCGCTACGAAAAGTTGGAACCCCTACCAAACAAGTTGAAACCCACCAAAAAAGTTGAAACCCTATTCAAAAAAGTTGGAAACTCTAACCAAAAATGTTGAACTCCTAACAAAAAAGTTGGAACCCACCCAAAAAAATTAGAACCCCCTTCACAAAAAAGTTAGAACCCCAAGAGTTGGAACATCTAACAAACAAGTTGGAACATCTAACCAACAAGTTGAAACCCATAACAAAAAAGTTGAAACTCTCCCCCAACTACTGTTAGAACCGCCTAAGAGTTGAAACCTCAAAAAAGTTGAAACCACCAAAAGAGTTGTAACCCCTATTCAAAAAAGTTGGAACCACCCCAAAAAGTTGGAACCCCTACCCCAAGAGTTGGAACCTCTATCCAAAAAAGTTAGAATTCCTACCCAAAAAAGTTGGAACCCCTCCCCCTTAGAACCCACCAACTGTTAGAACCCAGCCCAGAGTTGGAACCTCTCCAAAAAAGTTGGAACTCGCCCACAAGAATTGGAACCTCTACCAAAAAATTGGAAGTCGTACCCAAAATAGTTGGAACACCAACTGAAAAAGTTGGAACCCTACCCAAAATAGTTGGAATCCAATCAAAAAAAGTTGGAACCCTACCCAAAATAGTTGGAACCCTAACAAAAAAGTTGGAACCCCAATTAGAACCTCTACCACAATAAGTTGGAATCTAGTTGGAACCTCCTAGAACCCACTGTTACAACCCACCCAAGAGTTGGAACCTCCAAAAATGTTCAACCTCCAAAAAGTTGGAACTCCTACCTAAAAAAGTTGAACCCTAACCAAAAATGTTAGAACTAACCAAATAAATAAGTTGGAATTCTTTTAATTATTTGATTTTATTCTTAATAAAAAATGGGACTATTTAAAAAATATTGAATATTTTTTGGATAGTAGGATTTTTTTGATCTAGTCGAATGGGAGTCACCAAAAAATTGGAACCCAATTCAAAAATATTATAAGTTGGAAGCATTATTTACAATTCTTGATTTTATTCATTATTTATTTGTTGTTAATAAAAAATGGGACTATTTATAAAAATTGAATATTTTTGGGGATTTTTTTGATTATTTAAGGGATAAAAGGGATAAAAGTGTGATAGTTAAGGGATAAAAAGGATAAAAGTGTGATAGTTAAGTGATAACAGGGATAAAAATGTGATATTTACCCAGGATCGGTCCTCCGTGCCTTGGATCAGTCCTAATATTCACATTGTAAATTACACTTACACCCCACATATTACAATATATTAATTTTTTATTTTCTAACCGAATATTGTGCTCCACAAATCACAAAAACCTTATCTCACCCACCAACCACTTTCCCGCCTAAAAACTGTTACTCCTCTTGCCTTCCCTCCATTACTCCTCTTGTCTTCCCTCCATCTCTTTCACCGTACAAAAATTATTTGTTTGTTTGGTTTAGGTTTTGTATCGTCTTTAACAAGAACGAGTGGTGTAAAAATCCATTACTTTTTTTTTTTGGGTGAACTTGATAATCCTCCATTGGTGATCCACTCGTTCAGATATAATGTAAGTGAACAATTTTTTTGTAGTTAATAGCGTAATTTATATGGTGAAGCCGTTTATGTGGTTAATGGTTTATTTTATGTTTAGGGTGAAAAAGGAACATGAAGCTGAAGCTATTATGGTGAAGAAGGAACATGAAGTTGAAGCTGAAGATATTAAGTCATCTCGCCCAACAACCTCCTGGCTTTTTTACTAGTGGGAGATTTTTTTTAATCTAAAAGTTAAATTATTAGTGTTGATCTTATTTTTTATTCAAATGATCTAATCGATGCATGTTTTCATTATAGCAAGGATTGTCTGAAGACAATCAAAGGGAAGGAAATAAAAAAATTGGACCATGGGATATAAATGATATTATGTTGATCTTTTTTTTTTTATTCCAATGATCTTATTAATGCTTGTTTCCAGTTTACCAAGACTGTTTGTCTTCATCTCATGTATAACCTTTCACTACTCAATCATCAGGCCATGAAAGAACTTGGCATCCAATGGAAGAATTTGAAACATAGCGAGAAAGAAAAATATTTAGAGATGACCAAGTCGTCAAAAGACGAGTATTATAGTCGTAAAGAGAACTCTAACAAAAAGAAAAGGTTCAAAATCATAATATTAAATGATTTATCTGTTTTTATCTGTTATTTTTTTCTTATACAATAGTTTGAAATTACAGCTCGGAACAAGATGTTCGTCGGGAATGATTGTGAAACTAATACAAAAGTTAAGTGAAGCACAAAAAAAGGCCATTGAAGATATTGGATTTAGAGGCTTGTTAGGACTCAAATGTAAAGTACTGAGAAGAGATTTGTGCGCTTGGTTGGTTGATCAGTTTGACCCGATATCATGTGTTTTGAACATTCATGGAAAATCCCTTAAGTTGTCTCCAATGGATGTGAAATATATATTGGGATTGAGATATGGAGGGATAGACGTGGAAATGAGTGGCCCAGCCAAAAAAATAAATGGACTGTGTAAGTCAATGTTCACTGGAATGAAGGATATTTCTTTGAAATATTTGAATGAAAAATTACAGGAAATGAAAGAAGATTCACATGATTTTCTCTGTGTCTTTGTGTTATTTTCACTTGGATGTCTACTGGCCCTTCAACAAAGAACTCCATTAATAGTTCACTCCTCTATTCTATGGTAGAAGTTAGTTCTTTGGGAGATAAGAACTGGGCAAAGTTGGTATTTGATGCCCTCCTAGAGGGAGTGCAACGATATAAGACAAATGAACAAAATAACATTAGTGGATGTTTACTGATTCTGAAGGTAATGAAATGATTAATTGGCATATTAACAAATTTATACATTGTGATTGTAACTGTTTTTGTAATTGAGAATAGTTGTTTGTTGTAGGTTTTTTATTTGCAGCACATCACTCCGCAAGGGGTTTCCCTTGTGCCAATTAAAAAGTGTCAAACAATTCCGTATATTGCATCATGGGGTGATGTGGAAATCAAAAAGGGTGTGGCACTCTTTAAAAAATTGAAAAGTCTGAAACAGGTAGAGATATCATGTTACAACAGACTTAAATGATATGCATGTATTTCAATTTGAATATAAATTTTGTATGATGAAAATTATTATTTTAGGTTCTAATTGTTGGAGTGCATCCTATCACTGCATGCCCACCTGAACAAAACATAATTCCCCCTCATGCTCATGTAGGCGCACCTGAACCAAATATAGTGCCACCTGGTGCCCGGACCGAAGAAAAATCAACTGTATGTGTTATAGATGTTATATATGAAACAATATTTATAATTTTGTGTTGAAGAATATAATTTGATATTATTTTCGGTCATTGGAGCAAAGATTTTCTGTCATGGAAAAGTCACTGGAGAAAATTATGGCTGATCAAGAAAATTTATCTACCAAAGTCGCCTCAATGGCATGCATGATGCAGAAAATCTTGGATGCCATGACAGAACTTAAACGTCCCAACCGCGAACATAAATTTGAGAATAATAAAGGAACAAATGAAGATGAAGAAGTACCGAATGAATCCGACCATGAAAATCGGACATGGGTCTCACTTCAAATGGTTCAAACACCAGATATAAAGGCCCTGAAAGATACACCCAGACAAACTTCAAATAAGTTGGTATGCAGACATGACCTTCCACAGGGTTCATGCTCCCACTCTTGCACTCAACAAAAATACACCCCAAAGATTTTGCGAAGAATTTTGAAGAGGAAGCCTTCGAAATACTTGAAATCACCGTTTTACATTTTGAAGGTATGACAACATTATACCGTCCATATTATTATTAAATCCCATTTTTTGGTTGTAAATCTATGTTTTATTTTGTTAAGCAGAATGTTCAAAGGAGGAAGTATCTAAAAAATCAGATATTAATGAATATGGATAGATCTAAAGAAAAGAATGTTCAGAATGAGGATATGAACATGAATGCAAATAATGAAGAGGATGTGGATAAGGATAATGAGGATAAGAAAGGAATTAATGATGAAGAGGACGAGGAAGAAATAAATGAAAATAAGAATAAATGAACAATTGCATCAGGGGGATTATTGGATGTCGAGAAGGAGAGTGTGACAACAAGTAAGGTTAACAAAATTTCACAAGGTTTGCAGGATCACCACACCCCGAGTGTAAATGCAAGTAAGGTTAACAAAAGTACACAAGGCTTGCAAAATCACCACACCCCCACGGTGGTCATCCATGAGGTTTGTATTCCATATTTAACATAACAAAACTGTTCAATTATTATTGACTCTTTGTATTTTATAACTAGACTTCAGACTCTCTGTATTTTATAAGCAGATTTCAGACTCTAGTACTGCGTGGAACCCATCATTAGGTGTGGAGTATCCACCAATCGACAAAATAACTACTGATGACAAATTGTTTGTCTTCAATTACATATTTGACACGTCTCTTGAAATGAGGTATCTACTATATTTTGTTTCCTGAACACTATTATTGGAGCATTATAAATTACTAATCCAACTCTTTAATGATACAATGAGGTATTGGTGAGCATTGAAACTTGTTATGCGTCAAGAGGAGCAATGATTGAAGCCTTAAAACCAACAAAATGGCTACTAGATGTTGTGAGTTAGATAGACATTTATTTAATATAATTTTAATATTGACTAATATGAAAATGTTGTGGCTAACATGATACTGTTGTGAGTTTGATTTTGTATTGTTTGACCTCTTGAAGATATTAAATTTGGCACCATATCTGATTCCTGAGTCCGTCAAGATTAATCCATTTACAAAAAATTCTCGGTGGTACCTACCAACATGGTTTTCGGTAATGATCCATTTCACATTTATAAATTTAAAAAATATTTTAAACTCTCAATGTGTACTCATAGTACTCTCCAATACCCAGTAAAAAGCACTCGGTGTAACATACAAAGAAAAAACATATGAGTTGCTTGAATTCCAAAGGTACTTTATTTCACATTTCAAAGACTGTGAAAAGGTATGTAATTGCTCCATTCTTTGAACTATTTTTTCCTCTATTTATGATGGATCATTTCTACAATAATATCTGCATATATATAATCGTCAATCTATTTTATGTATAAATGTAGATATATATACCCATGAACGACAATAATATACATTGGTATCTATGCTTGGTTGATGTAGTGGAGCAACAAGTTCTCTTACTCGATTCACTGCCAATGTGGCCCAACGAGCACCAATACATTGCCGTCAAGAATGTGATTAAAGAACTAGACAGAGTCCTTGAACTTGTCGGACCGAACCACAGGCCAACATTGATTCACTGGCCCATAACTCAAGTGCAGTGGGCTCCTCGGCAGCCTAATAGTCATGATTGTGGAATTTTTGTTATCAAGATGATGAGTGCTCCAATTTTGGGTCCATCATTCAGGATTATGGTATAATACATTTTCTTTTTAGTGAACTAAATTTGTTCTAACATTTTAATTTGTGAACCTTAATATACTATTGTCTTTAGGAGCAATCAAATCAAATGCGCATGGACTTAGCAATTAATCTAGTTACCCATGTATACAATGAACCAAGAGACATGATTATAACGAAGGCACGACATCATTACAATGATGGCTGTCAGAAAATGATAAACCTGTGGAGATATTAGTGCAGTGGGCGCTCCAATTTTGGGTTCATCATTTAGGGTTACGGTATGATATATATTCTTTTTTGTAAACTACACGGACGAACTGGAAAATTCCAAAATTTACACCGACTTTTTTGTTGTATATAGTGTGGACTGGTATGTAGTTTTAGGTTCCCAAAGAGGAGGGTCTACCCTTTCCCAACTATATGAAATATAGTAGAGGTTTTGTAGTCCATTTCATATAATCTTGAAAGGGCTGATAATATATTTTGTGGAACAAAACAATACATTTTAATTTGGAACCAAACAATTATAATTTTTTATGGTGCATTTTGTCTCAAATTTTGGAGGCTTTACAAGATCTGGATTTGCTATTGGGTGCTCTTTTGATTGTGCTGGTATGGGTTCTTTGCCTAGCCTGAGAAGAATGGTGGTTTTGAAGGATCAGAGAAGAGGTTGGCAGTTTTGATAAGGTCATTTTGTAGGCACTGCTGTGGCTGGTGATGAGTGCTCTAATTTTGGGTTCATCATTCGGGATTACGGTATGATACATATTCTTTTTAATAAACTACACGGACCAAAAAATTTCAAAATTTACAGACTTTTTTTGTATATAGTATGGACTGGGATATAGTTTTAGGTTCCCAAAGAGGAGGGTCAATACATTTTTTGGAACCAAACAATTATAATTTTTTATGATTCATTTTGTCTCAAATTTTGGAGACTTTACAAGGTCTGGATTTGTTGATGGGTGCTCTTTTGATTTTGCTGGTTTGAGTTCTTTGCAAAGCTTGAGAAAAACGGTGGTCTTCAAGGATTAGAGAAGGTAGGCACTATTGTGGCTGGGTTGATAGCAGGAGGGGTGGATTCAACGTTCGTTAGTCTGGGCTCCTTGGTGGTAATGTAAATTCCTGAGCTCCTTGGTGGTAATGTAAATTCCTGAGCTCCTTGGTGGTAATGTAAATTCCTTCAAAGCATGCTGAAGGATTAAAGCCAAAAGAGTGTAAAATTGTATTTTCATGCTTGTAAATCTTTGATTATTTCTTTCTTCTTAAAAATAAAATTAGAATTGTGCAGGCCCTTTTGAGTTGGATAAAACATAAACTAGTTCATAATCGTGCGATAAAGTGGTATATAATATGAGTGAGTATGATACCTATTACCAATCCTACAATGCACCATACAAATTCATTCGCATTGCAGTTGACATGTGCCCTGTTACCCAGTTCTTCATGTGTCATCTGTGATTAACCCTAATTAAGGCATAATTTAATAGGTAAATTGTGTTGAATAAAGTTAAACTAGTCAAAATAAATCAAATTAGGGTTAGTGTGTGAATAAAGGATAATGCATTAATTGTTGTTCTTTTCAGGGTTTTGTGCGTCAAAGCTACAAACTACTGGGGATTCAATTGCATTAAAGCTACAAACCACTGGGGTGCCAATTATCAAAGCTCAAAACAAATGGGGATTAAAGAATTCAAGGCCACCAAACAAGACTTTCATGTAATTCAAGGTCACCTAACAAGACTTTCATGTAATTCAAGTCCACCAAACAAGACTTTCACCCTCCCTTGTTGCCTATAAATACCACCTCTTACGACTTGTAAAACATTCATATTTTGGTAGTGGAAAACCCTCCAAAAGTATTTTTGCTTTCCTTATTACTTATTGTTTTCTTTAAGTATTGCTTTCTTTTACTTTAAGTATTGTTTTCTTTTATTGTGTTATTGCTTTTTTTTACTTCCATTGCTTGAGCTTCCTTCTTCCCTTAGAGGAGTGAAACTCTTCCACTTTTCTAAAATTTTACCAAAGCCGTGAAGGGTGGAACGTGATTCACTCATTCTTTGTCGAAGATCGGCTCCTTGTGTAAAGTGTTTTATCTTGTAACTCCTCTACTTGGAGGAATGAGCATCACTCACTTTTCTACTTTTAACAAAGTCATGAAGAGTGAGTAGTTTCTCATCCAATTTTTAGTAAGAGGTGATTATCCGAAAGTTATATTTATGTATTTTGTTTATGCTTAGCTCTAGTCTTTATTTCTTCATAATGTCTTCTCATCATATTGTTGTCTTTATTTTAGCATGAATAGCTAAATCTATTAGTTGGCAAAACTAAGGGGAACCCTACTTGGGTATACCATTTTCAACACATTCTCCTCCCTTCTTTCAGAGTTCAATGGTTCGGTTTGACTGGGTTAAGGGTGGATAATTGGTGAGTCTTTGATATTCTATGGGCCTAGTCACGGTTTATGCTTAGATACTCACCAATCTTATCCTTAGCTTCCCACGAATCAATCGTTCATTCATGCTCTATTGGAGGAGGGTTTCGAGTTGATACGGTATTCCTATTGGAGTGACCTCCTTGTATTTCCACATTTGTTTCTCATTTATAACATCAAAATACCTTCCAATAATCAAAGATTTTACATTTT